>JARFJB010001545.1:1275000-1450000 GCA_036346205.1 Vesta saturnalis
TATATATATATATATATATATATATATATATATATATATAAACCTTCGAGTGGCACCATTTTGTAGCATATACGTTCGTTCTGGCACCAGTATATACGTTGTGGCACCTTTTTTTGGTGCCAGTTCGTTTTGCCTCGTATTTGGGTACTACCATACTACATGAACTTAAATTTAAAATTTGGCGAGGGTGCCACCACGAACGTATATCTATCAAATCGCGATTTTAGTTCACGCTGTAGATCTGAAGACGGCGCTTCCATCAGAAAGTATAAGAGAATGATCTTAGTAGCACCATTTACGTTGTTGCACCATAAACTTAAAAACACGTGCAGTACAAGGTTAACCACTTGTTGTTTATTTCAGGTCTCCCTTTTTACGACCCTTTGTATTCATTTATTACTGGAAATAACATCTGTCGTTTCAAAAATGTTTAAAATTTGTACGTTACATCTTTTGTAACAATAGTGACGAGAGGAATAAATGCTTTATTTTACTAAACGTGAGAACTTTCCTTACGATTCAAAGTATTAAAAAATTATATTTTAATATGTAACGTTGTTTTTACTATTACTATTCAATTAGCTTATTTGTGGACGCCTAAAATTAGACGTTGCTCAAGCGTTTATAGTCAAGTAAAATATCGAAATTTCGTTTCTTTATTCTACCTGTGGTACCAGTTTTAACAAAACCTTTACATTGCATTATAACTTCTTGACTATTGAAATTGTGGTAAACATAAGAACTGAATTTTTAAATTCTTGTCTATTTCCGGTAATTATAATTTGCATGCATAAAATTTGAGGACTTTAGTAAAATTAAATTTAAGTACCCGTCGCTTATATCATTTTTAACATTTAATTAACGGATTTACTGTTTTTTGTGTACCACTTTTTTAATTTGCATGCATACAATTTTATAGATTTTAAGATAAAAAAAAGCCGCGCATGTACGGCTTATAACCAAACTTAAGAATAATTTGTTTGTTTGTCATAAAACCCTTTTGTTGTTATACTCAATATCATGCTTTGATAATGAATCATTGACTAATGACTCAATGGGCAATTAATATTGACTCAATTTATTTAATTACTATTGATTGTGTTTAATGAAAAAATTATGCAACTAAATGCAAAAAATGTTTTCCACTTTAATCATATTTATTATTATTTCAGTTAAATGGATTTTTTTTTTAATTTTAAAGTCAAAAACTCAAAATTTGTTTACGATATTGAAATATGTTCAATAATAAAATTATTCATCTTAACATTATAAATAATAATTCCTTTGGCATCTTCGTTTATAAAATATTAATTTTTTTTCCCTTTTACGTTATTTTTAATTTGCTTAATAATGTATGCCTAAAATTGGAAATTGGAGTACTAGATTCTCTTACCTTTAAGGATGGTATTAAAAATATTAAAAGTGATTAATTTCCTTTCTTTTGTTTCATTACTGTTATGAGTTTTAATAAAACTTTAACTTTTTATGATTGCTTTCACTTCACTACAATAATCGAGCAATAAAAATATTAAATTAGCAGTTTTCAATAAATATTAAAAGATCTCCAATTTGTGTAATTTGTAGCTTGCATAGACTGGGTGAGTTTTTTTTTCATTTTAAGCATTGGCAACTTGAAAACTACAAGAGATAGAAATTCTGTTAAATGCGGAAAGAGTTGCAGTTTTATGATCCCAAATTAACGACACTTTCAGTTGTTGGAAAAAGTTCATGACTTACTAGATATTTCAAAAAAACTAAAATTTTGTATTTGATTTAATTCTAAATAGCTGTTATCAATTTAAGAAAAAAAATTTAGAGGAAAAAACGGTAGTGTTTTTTATGCTTTATCCTTTGTTCTATCTCTTGTTATTCCAAAGTTATGATACAAACTTTTGTTTTTTTTAAATGAAAGGTATAGTAGGCTGTCTTTATCAGATGTGCATTGTTTTAAGCTTTGTAAGGTTATCAAACATGATGTATTTGTTTTTAAAAATAACAAAGTTATAACGATTTTATTATTGATTTATAGTTGGCCATGGAAAAAATGAATTAATTATTATGGTTTTTGGCAGTTTTACACCCTTGCCATAATAAATACAGTTTTTTTTTAAATTTCAAACGTTGAAGAGTGAAAACAAGTTTAGTAATTTTTCTTTTAAATGTAGAATCGTTATTATTAGCAATACAACAAAATATTTTGGACATTTTAATGCGTAACATGTACATACTACTTTCCTGCTCGCTTGAGTTAGAACAAACTTAGATTTTTTTTAAATAGCAGTAATAGTTAGCGTTGACATTAAAAAAAACAAATTTTTCTCTCTATAACGATACAGGACTATTGTATTATTGCGACTAGCAAAAACAGAATGTACCATGGAAAAACATTTTTGTCCGGTTAAATTAATTACTCAGTTTATTATAACATTTCACCTAAAAATTAGGGCCTCAAATAGAACAAGAACGCACAGAAACTAGGGATTATTGAAATTTAAATTTCGACTATTTAAGTAAGGGCATGTAAAAAAATTAATCTATCTCAGCAAAGGTTCAAAATGTCCACCATTATTTTTTACACACAAGCGGCATCTTTTCACAATGGAATGTACAGCTTTCCGTAATTTCCTACCATCTAAATTGCGAAAAGCATGTATTACAGCATCACGTAGTTCTTCTTTTGTCGCATAAGTTCACTGATAAACCAAAAAGAAAAAAATCTAAAAGTGAAAGATCTGGCGTTCTTGGTACCCAAGGGACCGGCTTGTTACTATCTATAATTTGGAAACAGTTGGTTTAAGTACTCTCTCACTTGTAGTTCGTGGTACGGCGGAGCACCGCCGTGTTGAAACCAGCGTAAATTACGTCTTGTTTCCAAATCTAAGGTATCTAACATATCTTGAAATTCATTTTGTAGAATCTCAAGATAACGCTGGCCTGTCAAATTTTCGTCGTAAATGAAAGAATACGCGATCCAATAATTTTGCACCAAACATTGAATCTAAATTTTCTTTGAAGCCGTCTTTCACGAAGTATCCTAGGATTTTCTTGCATACACAAATGTTTATTGCGCCTATTGGACTTACCGCAGTTAGTAAATTTGGTTTCATCAGTGCACAAAATATGATTTTGAAACTATGGATTATGTTGAATAATATTAATGTACCAGTTATCAAACGTAATTCTTGCAGCTTGGTCTGCTGAATGCAGTGTCTGTCCTAATGATGGGTTATATACGTAAAATTTTTGTTTCTTCAAAACTCTCATGACTTGTTTGCGACACACCAACTCCAGCTGAAATTTTGTCGGGTCAAGTAGGATTCTGATTAACGTAAGCTAATACATTTATTTGATGTTCTCGTTAATGACGTTTTCAACGCTCTTTGGTTTCAAAAGGAACCAAACTGCCTCAGATTTCTGTATAAATTGTTGAACGTCGGTAGAGATAGTTGACCCGATTTTTATACAATTATTGGTACGGTTCGGTAGCAAGAACACTATTTTATTACACATATAAAACATTCCAACATATTAAGTTTGCCGCGATTAGAAAACATCTTTAATTTAATTTACGATGTTGAAAACTGCTAAATTTTAACTAAAACAATGAGCACCAATACTTTCTTTTTTTTTCATGGCACTCTCAATAATTCGAAAATCCCTGTATCGCGTTTATTCATCAAAGTAAATGTAGCAAACCTTATATCGTTAAAAATAGAAAAAAAACTCTTTTTTAAAAATGTCAAAACCAACTATTATTGCTACTTAAAAAATCTAAGTTTGTTGTAACTCTAGCGAGTAAGAAATTTTGTATGCACCACATGTTACGCATTAAAATGTTTAAAATTTTTATTCGTGTCATTTTGTGGTATTCGTGATAATAACGATTCTACAACATTTAAAAGAAAAATTACTAAACCTGTTTTCGCTCATCAAAAAACAGAACTGTATTTATTATGGCAAATTGACAAGTTGTTTGTGACGTCAGTGCACCACAGACCCCACGAAATTGGTATATACCAGGTACCGGATCGCATATACACGTTTTTCTATATACTGGTGCTTAAACGTAACTTTATCTATACAAAATTCCGTGCTACTTGACGATTAGTTTCACGGTACCAGAAGAACGATTATCAATATATATATATATATATATATATATATATATATATATAAGCAGAAAAGTAAGAAAATTTAACTTAACTTCTTTGCATCAAATGGCCTTAAAAAAGCACTATTGTTAAGACGTAAGCTTGATATTTACTTATCTTCATCAGGACAGTTACTAAAATTAACACGATTGTAATGTATTTTAAATAGTTTTAATGTGCCTACTAATTGTTCCTTGTTTAATGCTGATTACTATGCAGTTACTATAACCTCACGTGTAAGTACGATTTACATTCACTGTTTCATGTCACTATCTGTAGTGTTAATTTGTAACTGTCCTGATGAAGATATAAATAAATATCGAAAGCTTGTCGTCTTAACAAAGAGTAGTGTTTTTATTAAGGCCATTTAACTGCAACCCACCAAGAAGTAAGTTAAATTTTCTTCATTTACTGTTTATTCATATCTACAGTCACAAAATTATAGTTTTAGTATATATATATATAATATATATATAATATATGTACAGTGTTCCTTAATGATATGCGAATATTGAAGTGGATGAATCAACACGAAAAAATAATTATAGCTTGATTAATAAAGTACGGTCCTAAAATGTATCGTTACGGAAATACGGGGTGTCAAAGATTGTAACGAACCGCAATTCATTACTACTGAATTTTTTTAATTAATTAATTATTTAACAATCAGCCCTCGTAAAAGAAATGATGTAAGATTTCTTAGTATTCAAACACCTGCAAGACTTAATCTAATATTTCTTAGTATTCCGTATTACTCAGTACCTAACTTAATATTTCTTATTATTTCGTTTGATTGCACAACAAAAATTAATTTGTTTCCCCTCCAACGTAGATTTCATAAAACATTGAAAGTTTTATACGTCAGAGTAATCTCCGCCAATTACAGAAAGGATTCCCCCAAACGGAAGCCACCACCGCCTACCGAGAGTACCCTATAAAAACCGCGACGCCACCTTTGGAAGTTAATTAAGTATTATTAATTCAGTAAGTAGTAGCCGTAGCCGACCAGTAGCCGTAGCCGAACAGACCAGTAGCAGTAGTAGAAGAGTTCCGTCGCGCCTCGTGAACGCATCCCGCCGCCGAGAATTATTTAGTTGGTTTTACCAGCTCCTGTATTAGTTAGTCCGTTAGACTAACTCCGGTTCCAGAACACCTGCACGTGACGGTTGCGTTAAAGTAAATCGCCGCAGACCTAGTGATAGCCACCGCGAGTTTAGCTCCATATATTTGCGACCGCGCACCGCGACCATTTTGTAAATAAATAGCTATCCTCGATCTTTGTGATTAACGACACGTAAGTCTGTACAGTAATTCAGAACACAAACACAAACACACAAAAACCCCCAGACAGCAACGGGCTAGGCCACGAAGCAGTCGGGAGTATACACACGCTAAACACACACAAAAACCCCCAGAGAGCGACGGGCCACGCAGTCGGGAGTATTAACGCACGCCGAAACCCCAGACAGCAACGGGCTAAGTCACGAGGCAGTCGGGAGTATACACGCATACACACACAAAACCCCAGAGAGCGACGGTCACCCGAGCAGTCGGGAGAAAACACACAAAAAACCCCAGACAGCAACGCTAGGCCACGAAGCAGTCGAGTATACACACACAAAACCCCAGAGAGCGACGGGTCACCCGGAGCAGTCGGGAGTAAAACACACACAAACTCTACCATATACCTGACGACGGGAGCTAAGTAGGACTGTATAGACCTGCAGCTTTTATCATTTCCTCACTTACATTCTAAACACCTGCATTCACCAGCTCGCTGGCAAAGACCGAAGTGCTGTAATCACAAACGAATTAAACGTAGAGTATCCGTCAAAGACCTGTAGTAGAAGAAAACCGTACATGGATAACCACGCGCTTAGTAATCGAATTTCAAGAAAGCAATCAATTAATTGTTTCCACCAGCTTGTTCCGCAAGTATAAAAACCGCCTTTAATAAATACGCGTTTTGTGCGTATACAAGTAGGTAACGTTCGTTTGTATCTACGTGAGATTTCCTTCGTTTGCATAAAAGAAATCACCACCATAAAATTACATCCCAGAAGATAACGCGCATATATATTAATTATACAACCAAACGTGTATAATCAGCCCAGTCTAAATTTAATGCGAGAGTAAACCTCTGAAGATAAGTCATATTTTCGAACATAATAGATCGCGAAGGTAAATTGCTTCACGAAGCATACGCGCCTGTCCGTCTTCCAGAAATTACTGAAGGTAAAGAGCAGCAAGCAATTAGACCGGTACAACCGTCATGCGTACAACCGTGAACTCGGGATATCGATTTTCACTAGTGACCTAGATCTGCGCAACCCTCGTTTTAAATAACCAGTAGTTTGTTTATACATTCTTTTCTTTTGTAGTCAGGGCCGTATCCAGCATAAATTATTCATTAAACGCAACGTTATTAATCATTTAAATATTACGTTCCTCATTGAGTGTAACTAGGGAGTATTAATATCTATTTACAGAAACGACTTCGACAACAATCAGCCGTCGTATCGAGCGAGTGGAAGGAAGGAGGACATACAAATTCGCCGTCCAAACCGAGTGGACGCCCCCAACGCCGCCGTCTCAATCTTAACGTCAAATTGTTTTCTCATTTTTACGTTTATGTTAGTTGTTAACAAGGTAGTTATCTAGTCTAAGTGTGAATATATAAGATTTGTAAATAATAGGATAATATATTTTAAACCGTTTTACTGTGATTATTTTATGTGGACAGTGAAGAGCTACCGTTTAAATATTCCGACGAACCCACCCCCTCTTTAGTTTCTAATCTAAAGACCGATTGCAGTTTAGCCGCGGCAAATATAAAAATTGTGTGAAAAGGACAGTACAAGATACACGAAAAATACGAAAATTAATTGATATCTTCTAAACCGCTAAACATGTTCCAGTGAAATTTAGTACGAAGCTAGAGTGCATGAAAGTGGATATTTTTCGATACGAAGTTAATTTCCAGCTTCTACATTCAAGAACAATATTATCTCGATTTAATACTAAGGCCGAATACAGTGCATAATTTTTTTTGAGTTTTAAAAATATTGTTTTGTAATCCCATTATTTTCATTTATTTTCTACGTCATAATGTTATGTTACAATCTTTTGTTTGTTAAAAAATACTTTTAGATTGTTTATTTTGTTTCTGATATTAAAAGTTTTACAATAATAACAGATTTTCATTCTTCATGTTAAATACAATGTATTTGTATAAATTTGATGGAAATATAAAAAATTCTATTTAATGATTCATGTATTTGGCAACATTTATGCCGTATTACGTTTCGAAAATAAAAATAAAAATTTTTCCTTGTTTCATCCTGTAGAGCCCTCAAGATGACATTTGAAAGCAAAATAAAAACAAACTGTTTATCATTAACACATTAGGTAACTTTTACGCACTATTACGTTTTAAACAAAAATTAAATTTTTTTGTTTTCTGTTTCATTCTGTAGAGCCCTGAAGATGACATTTTAGAAAAAAATTCAAAAAACCTGTTAACCACTTATACTTTTAGCAACTTTTCCGCACTATTACGTTTTGAATAAAAAATAAAAAAAAAACATCGAATTTTCGCTCCAACCTAGTAATAAGCATTCAAACATTCACCACAGTATTGTCGAAAAAATTTTGAATACAGATTTGTTCTTTACTATCACATCCCATTTTGAACTTCGTTAACACAATGGAGATCTACTCATATTGCAGACAAATTTAATATTAGGCCTTTAAATAAATTCTAAGCTTTAAATTATTGGAAATAAAGTCAATATTATGTAGTCAAATAATTTTAGCAAGAATTGCATTATTGCCAGTAGAGACGAGATAAGGCTATTAGATAATTTTCGTAAACATTTACATAATTGTGAATAAGTTCAATATTATGCTTTTAAAGATTTTATATCATAATCTTTGAATTATTAGGAGTAGCATCAAATTGCCCCTTTAAATATAGGGTATCTTGGGACAGTAAAAGCTGCAAACGATCAATATGATTGCGTATCAGATTATAAAGAAAGGTAATTTATGATTTTTATGAAATCCAACGACGAAAAGTGAAACGTAAATTTTGTTAGACAGATAAAATTTATCGCTTGCCTTTTTAATCAAAAATTGACAACTGCTACTGTACGAGTAATCATAATAATTAGCTTGCGTGTTTTTATCAAGTGGTTTTGCAATTTTTCCAACTGCATTGTTTTTGCTTCTTATAATTTAAAAATTATTAGTTGTCTCACTTACATTTATTTTGAAGAAAGTAAAAAAATATAATTCCTGCTGCTATTTGTCTTTTGTGGCGAAATTTTAAATCGTAAAGAAAGTATCAGGTTCCATTCAAGCAACTGATAACGTAGATGCTGAGTTTCGAAAATGCGAGAACGGCTATGAATTAGCCATCCTCCGTGTAGTGAAGTATGAATAGTTTCCTTGGTAGGAGTATAGTACAGATGATGGGTGTGGGAGCTACACGTTGTGGGTATATTTACAGCATTTCGCGATTGAAGTTCGAATAATCAATCAATGCTCTTAAAAATAAAACAACATTAAGGAATATGCTTACAAAATATTTAAGCCACCCTAAAATTTCGTAAAAAATTGTATAGTGTACGAGGTCAATGATTATAAGATTGAAATAAAAGTTTAGAAAAGAATGTAACCTTGCATATTATGTAGATTTTTGAGTTAGTTAATAAAATAGAAGATTTATTTAAAAAAACAAGCTTTTGAGGTGAGCGTAATTTGTGTACTATGAGAGCGATTTATTAGGTTATTTTGATAATAATCTTGAAGTAAATATACAGGTTGAGACAAAGCTAAAGGAAGTAGTGTGATAGAACACTGGATGTGAAGAGTTTCTAGTGAATGAATAAGAGTAAGGTAGGTAGATTTTTTAAATAAACGGTTTGTATTCTGTCGCACGCAGTCACTTACATCGTAATTATGTCGATATTATTTTGGAAATCTTTTTGACCTTTTTACCACCTATCGGTTTTTTTCAAACCCCTTGTACATTGATTACCATTCGTTTAAATGCATTATTGTGTTACGAAAATTGTTACTGTATTCTACCACAAATATTAGCAATGGTCCTTCGCTCTCATTCCGAGAAGTTTTATAATATTTCTCGTTGATACTTTACCCCATCCGCCTCGTGATTTTAGTTTCGGGATGTTACCGTATTAACAACCTTCCCAGAAAATTTTACCGACAAGAAACCAGTCCCTTGGTATGTTATAATTAAAAATCTCAACAGTTAACTTTGGGTTATTTTCTCGAGCTTCAATTAAAAATCCAAATCTTATTCAAAATTCGCGACCAAAACAATTCATGCTCTAGGAAGGAGTAGAAGTATACTAAATACGATTGTCAATAGAAGTAAAAAGTGGGACGAATATCACCGGCAATAATTACTACAGATTTATTCTCGAGGATAATATAACTAGTGTTATGATTATCATCGCTGATAGCTCGAGTTAAAACCGATGAAAATTGCACGAGTGTTTCGCACTCGTTCACTTTTCTACAGGATTTAACCAGTGGTATCATCGATTATTAATCATAACACGTGTATATGTAAGACAGTATAATGAACGTTAATAGAAAATATATTTTTAAAGTTTAAATTTTAAACGATATGTCACTTTGATGGTAAATATTACAGTTGCAAGATAATCAATACAATTATTTATTTCTTACAATACATACTTTTGAACATTAAATGTACAGGGTGGCCAACTAAGAATGCGAGGTACTGTATCTGGGAAACTATCCATCGTAGAGGCTTGCGCAAAAAAGTTAACTAAAACGGCCAATACAAAAACCTGGAAAATATTTTCAAGTTTCTGAAATGGCCGCTAGCGTAACTGCAATCTTGAATCTAAAAAGTGATGTTTCTGTGAATTCTGCTATATTAACCTAATAAAAAATAACTGATCTTTGAAGTCGAGGATAATCTGAACTTTTTTGTTTGGCACTTTTGACGTATCTATAAAATAAAGTGGTGGGGGTATTCAAAGGTTTCCTTAAATAACCCCTGTATCTTCGAAAAGGCTAAGCCGATTTTAACAAACTTGGCGCGTTGAAATGGGCTATTCTTGGGCTACAAATGATATAATATTTGAAGTTTTGTTAGTTTCACATGTCGTCGCTACAGGGCTTTGTTCGACATTCCGACAGAAACGGTTAATTTTCGCAAAAAATTAAATGCATTGGTATGATTTTTTCATGAACAAGTATCTAAATGATGCCTAAACAAGCTCGAAAACCGCATCTCGATATCTTGTTCCTAACCTAAAATATCGACCAAAGAAAACTTTATCGAAAATCCCTTAAATTTTTATTTTTTAACTATATTTTCTGAATTGTTTCTATTATGTGTTGTGGCCCTAAAAGGACCGATTTAAAGGAGGAAGGTTTTTAATTCCCCGTAAATGCTCGAAATGCTGACCATCACGCTCTATGCATTGCTGAAGCCTCTCATGACTAGACAAAACTGCACTTCAATTTCGGCTCTCGGTATGTTACGTATTGCGTTACTAATCCGGTTTTCATATCTTCTCTAGTAGTAGGTTGAGTCCGAAACACGATGTCCTTTAAGCGCCCCATAAATAAAAATCGAGGCAAGTTAAGTCTGGCGATCGCGGAGGCCTGGAAACAGACTTCCTCTTCCAATCCACCGCTGTTGAAATACTGCATTAATATGCTCTCGCACATTAATAGCAAAATGTGCTGGGCAACCATCCAACTAAAAACAATTTTTGCCTTGTTTCCAGAGGCACATCTTCCAACAACAACGGTAATTGATTGGCCAAAAGTCAAGAAATACATTGCATTTAGGGGTTGCTCGAAAAATATGCCAATAATTCTGCCTCCCAGTATGCCACACCATACATTTAAACTCCAACGTCCTTGGCGCTGAACTTCACGCAACCATTGGGGATTTTCTGCAGACCAATAATGTTTATTGTGCAGATTGACTCTCCGTCACTACTGAAGGTGGCTTCATCGGTCCAAAGAATTTGAAATAAAAATTCTCTATTTTCGCGTATCATGCCTAACATCCAATGGCAATAGTCTAACCTTCGATCAAAATCTTCTCTTTAAGGCCTGATGCAAAACGACATGATATGGGTGCATTCTTAAAGTAATTAAAAATTTAAACGGATACCTACATATTTTGATGGCCATTAGAACTTACCTATGGTCCTTCAAAATATTTTGAACCGTTGTCCGTGATATCCCCAACTCGTGGATAATGCTCTTGTGCTAACATGAGGATTTCCTTCAATATAACCCAGTACACGGTTAATATTTTCTTGTGTTCTTCCAATTCTTTGCCGTTGAAACATAGGCCGAAAACTACCATTGGCTCGTAAGCTCGCCACTAATCGGGGAAAAACTCTTACATCGCAAGGACGCCGATTTGGATATCCAGCCACGGAAACTCTTTTAGCTACTGCGGCATTCTGAAGACATTCAAAATAAACCGCAAGCATATCAACAGCTTCATTATTCGTAAAACGCATTTTGAAAGCACAAAATTGCTCAAAGTGACGCGAAAGTATTGACAACTATTGACAATTGAGGATTATATATGTTTTGTTTAGGTATCTGTTTCCATTGCCTGCTTCTATTAATTGTATTTTCGTACATATCCATAGTGAATATGCATTTAAACAACAAAAATAGGCCTTTCATATAACCTTTAGCATTGCTTACTTGCCCGTAGTAATTTAAAAAAGGGTAATTTTATTCTGGTGAATAAATTTACAAAAATTTAAAGTCGTAATTTCTAGGTTATCTATCTAGAGCAGAAATTGAAGCTGCAGTTTTGTCTACCATAAAGGCCTCACCAATGTACAGAGTGATGGTCAGCATTTCGAGCATTTACGGGGCAAAAACCTTCCACCTTTAAATAGGTCCTTTTTAGGGCCACAACTTACATAATAGAAACAATTCCAGAAAAATATAGTTAAAAAAAATAAAAATTTAAGGGATTTTCGTATAAAGTTTTCTTTGGCCGATATTTTAGGTTAGGAACAAGATATCGAGATGCGGTTTCGCGAGCTTATTTAGGCACCATTTAGCTACTTGTTCATAAAAAAAAGTCATACCAATGCATTTAATTTTTTTTGCGAAAATTAACCGTTTCTGTCGGAATGTCGAACAAAGCCCTCTAGCGACGACATGTGAAACTAACAAAACTTCAAATATTATAACATTTGTAGCCCAAGAATAGCTCATTTCAACGCGCCCAAGTTTGTTAAAATCGGCTAGCGTTTCGAAGATACAGGGGTTATTTAAGGAAACCTTTGAATACCCCCACCACTTTATTTTTAGACATACGTCAAAAAGTGCCAAACAAAAAAAGTTCAGATTATCCTCGACTTTAAAGATCAGTTATTTTTTTATTAGGTTAATACAGCAGAATTCACAGAAACATCACTTTTTTAGATTCAAGATTGCAGTTACACCTTAGCGGTGATTTCACAAACTTGAAAATGTTTTCCAGGTTTTTATTTGCCGTTTTAGTAATAACTTTTTTTGCGCAAGCCTCTACGATGAATAGTTTCAGATACAGTACTCGCATTCTTAGTTGGCCACCTTGTACAATTTTGATATACAACTTGTGGATTATCACATTCGGTATGGAAACTGACAGACTATTAGATGTTTCAATCTCTCTATATTTACTATTTCAGAATGTATGTGGATTGCATGTTTAAATAAGACTTTCAGGACTTTGAGTTATTGTGACTAGTTATCTTCATGATTTGTTGCTCTGGTATATCTGCGTTCGCAAAATGGGCTACATGTTGATCTATAAGAATGATTTGTCACTTTTTGTTGGTTGTATTAATTCCACTTTTTAAGCGGTTTCCTTTGTCCATTGGGAGATAGTATTAACACCTACGAACGTGTTTATACAAGTTGTAGTACTTCCTAATCTCCAATTTGTGTTTGGTGTCAGAAAACCTATCGGTCGTTGCATTATCTGAGCGTTTTCCCAGTGGTTTTAGAAACAATCGACCTGAACACAGATCAGTATCTACTGTATTAGCATTAACCATTTGCTGTCACAGCAAGATTTGTCCCTCCTTGATTCGTTTTGTTAAATACTGGATTGTATTCAATTCGGTTAGTGACATTTCCAGTATTGTTAGTTTCTTTCTTGAAGTGATGAATAGATGCAGACGTATCTTCGTTACCACGCCATGCCAATTTTTAGCGACAAGGTTAAAGAACTTTTTGAAGCCCTTCGGGCGTATTCTCGTGCCGAACTTTTTGCAGTTCTTTACATTCTTCTGGTGTAAAATCAACAGCACTAACCTTTCTTTTTTATTTCCTGTAGTTGTTTACTTTACAATCGCGAGCTACCTTGCTTCTCTAATTCCATGTCAGTAAATGGATTGAACTTGATATTATATTTAGTGAAGAATTTTCTTGTATAATCTTTGCCGCAGAGTTCCATAATGTTTTGACAACGCTCTCTTTATATTCTTGGCCGTGTTTTCTTCTCATATTGCAAGCATAATTTCTTAAATTAATGCAATTTCTGGAATCGAGGTCTCTTGTGTTATTTTGATTCGCCTAGAAGCAAAACTCCATAAATTGATTCCACTGAGAATTTTTATTAATTTTGGTATTTGTCAGTTTTTTTCTCAATGAACTTTCAAATGTCTTCTCGCTAGCATCCATAGACGGTGATCTACTGGTTGAAACATTTTCTGCTTAACAGCACTATTTCCGATTTAGACGCGTCTATTGAAACGTTCTGTCACTTTGACAGTAAACTATTTTATTCATTAAAATCATGTGAAATCAACATGCGGTGATAAAATTATCACCGATTTAATGGCCTATTCTGCGATTTTGTTTTTGTATTTTAACCAATGAAAGTAATAAAAATCTACCATGAGACATGTGATTTATATTCTCAGTATAACAATGACAAGATTGGTTCTCACGTACGTGTCAAAATGTCAAAAGTAATTGGTGTAATTTTGTACTGATTGTTACGTTCTAAATTCTTTATATTATTAGTTAAAATAATGGAAGGAAATAGTCATAACAACTTTTGGTACTGAATCGCTCGTATTTGTCTTACATTACTGAAGTCACCAACACAAACCGTTTACATATTCAATTGATAAATGGTTGCTTTATCTACTTATTTTGTAAGTAAGTATAACATGTTATTATCAGTTCTACATACATAAAGACAAAATTTGCATCGATTGGGGCTTGAACCTGGTGGCGCAGTTGGTTACGCGGTACTTACAAAGTACAGGTCGTAGGTTCGAATCCTACTCGAGGTAAACTTTTATTTATGTATTTAATAAAATTAATAATAATTTTAAGTATAACATGTAGTTGGCACCATCGAATAGCAAACTTTGTTTGCTTTTCTTTCACTTTTTAATTTTACCTTTTTTTCTGAACGTGTACAAACTGAATCACTGAAAATGAACAGGGCTATGCAACCAACATTACAGGAGTTAATTTACGTTTTAGAACAGTCTATAAATAACGCTTAAGTCAGATTTACAGTTTTGTATTTCAAAACTAATTAAGCCTCTCTCCTTTTTAGGAGAAAACTTGAAATGGCAAATGAGACGAAACGTCGTTTTGTACAGCCAGAGTCAGAAACATCACCAGCAGACACGAGACAACGCCCGGATAAACAACAGTGTTTCATATATATATATATATATATATATATATATATATATATATATATATATATGTATTTTGCTCACTATGGGTGATAGTGGAGAACCCATCACCATCCCAAACTCGTAGTTCTAGTGCATATTGTCAGAAGTTTCATTATTGGAGAGTTGCGAGCGTTCGTCTAACGCTTCATACTTTTCCAGTCTGTCCCTTATGATAGTGTGCCGCGGTGGGCACATTTGTGGATAGGCTCACTATGGCTAAGCTTGTAAGTATTTCTACATGGTTTGGTTTGAAGTTTCTGATGGTTTCCACGAAGTGGTACGTATTCTTGACCATAGACTCGGTTTTTCCCGATAAAGTTGTGATGATGCCTAGCAGAATATCTCTAGCTAACAGCTGGTCTCAGAGGAATAACTTCCTTATAATAGTGAAAGGAGAGACTAATCTTAAGATTAAATATGTGCGCGGAATTCCCAAAGTCGTTTCGTCGGTAAACTAATCGCGTTAGAGATCTTCGAACTAACACTGATTTCTAATTTACTAATGTGAATGACTTCGAATTTAACGTAATAGGACTGACAGAAACGGCTCTATATGAGGGTATTTATGATTCTGAGGTAATGCCACAATGGTATAAACTACTAGTATAGACACTTGCACTCCTTTTTTTACGTCACAAGCCGCCCCTTTCACTTTTTACATGCCCACGTGGACCGATTTTCCACCTTATTTTTTACACGCTTACTGTAGGACGCATTTTTCACCCCTATTTTGCACATCTACGTGTGAGACCGCATTTTCAACCCTAATTTCACATCCTCGTGTAGACCGTATTTAACCCCTGCTAAATTTTATCCCTAATTATTTTTATAGCTACGAGTGAGACAGGATTTTCCACCCTTATTTTACACATCCACGCTGATACGTGTTCAACCTAATTATTTTACTGCTTACGTTATAGGACATCTATTTATCTTTGCACATCCACATGTGAGACCGTGTTTTCAACCCTAATTATTTTTACTGCTTACATGAAGGACCGTATACCCTTATTTTTATTATTTCTTTAGTTAAACCTTATGGCTGTATTAAGGACCTTTTGACAGCTAGGACTTTTGCTAACGCGAGGACAGGTGGAGCTGGTCTGGCTTAGAACTATTTAGTTGGAGCTTATGGTGGCTGGTTAATTCTTAGGTTATTTGGGTGTTAAGGACCTTCTGGTTATATTAAGAACAGTGCCCCTGGAGGTTAGCAAATGCACCACAATGTAGGAAATTGATATAATAAGATATTATTAAAATTATCGGTGCTATTGCTTTAAAATGGCCAAATGTAATTCTAATAAGGAGGCTTCGACACGTGTATTAACTTGTTCTGGGCCTTCTTGAGTTAAAATTGATAGTGCCATCTAGCGGCGTAAAGACTAATGAACTTTTCTATAACAGAAGCTGATGATGCACACCTTAGCTCTATGTTTTTCCCTTCTCACATCACAAACTAATTAATAGTCAATCTCAAACAAATCACGTTCGATCATCAGATAAAACTCAATCAATCAACCGAAATTATGTCTTACAGTTAGCGGTAAATAGATTAAGTTCAAACTAATAATTAAAGTCTAATTAAATATGACGTGAAATAAAATAATTTACCCTAATGGAATGATGCTTTATGTATAGGCAGATTCTCTAAACAGCCACACTATACATTAGGAACATCATATCTGATTTATTTGCATGTTTAATTACAACACACAAAACTATCTCATTGTAACGTGTTCATTAACAGCTGTAAAACCCGTTAAAAGTACTAATACTTACATATAACATAGAGTTAAATTAAAATTAACATGTTTTAAGAATATCAGGTTGATATAACGGAAATAAAAGGCAAAAGTTTTAATGGTTTATTATTAACATGAATTAACAATAACTATAAGTTTAAAAACGTGCGTACTTACTATTTTGTAGAGTTGATCTTATGTTTATCCTATAAAAATAATACATTTTAAAAATCTTTATAGGCATTTTTTTAACAATATTCATAAAACATGTTTTAAAATAATACGCTCACCTTTGAATTTTCTTAATACTAAACTGAATTTTTATATAGTATACTAAAACATGTTTAATGTATAAACAATTAAAATCGCAATTAACTATTTGAATAATACAGAAAACCTAATTCGTATTTAATATTATTTACTTAAAAAAATTTACATTCAAACAAAATATTTTAAAACGTCTAATACTAATTTGCTCTTTAATATAAAAACTTATACAGTGATTACAATTAAATATTAAAATAGCATACAGCTAATTCTAAGATATTATTTTAAATTTTTGATTTGAACGTTCGAAAGTTTTTTAAAAAAGCTATACAGTTACATTGAAATGGGATACACTACATTGCTAACGATTATTTGTTTTTGCAATTTTTAATAAACCTAATATTTTTTAAGAAAACAATTCAGGACAAACGAGTTTTAATAAATTCACCTGCCCTTGAAGTTAATTTAACCTTAAAGCGCTAATAACCTAATATTTTTAAATTATTACTGGAACGAGGTTTCTAAATTAAAGTTTCAATCTGGGAAGTGTAACAAAACCTTTAAGCTGGAAGTTTACCTATTACTTTACCACCTGTTTCATTAACTTTTCAAACATAAACAAACTTCAAACTGGTTAGCAGCAAAACCATTAGCTTTAGTTTCACCCATATTTTACATAACGACTTACATTTACACGTCAAAAACAAAAACATAACCCACGGCCAGGGTAAAGCAACGCCCAATTAAGCTCGCAAACTAACCCAACTACAACAACGACTAGCACGCCGCCGAAAACGGAAACCCTCGCCACGGGCACACGCATGGGCACGCCCTCCCCACACGTAACGCCCAAGGCGTTCGCAACCACCCCACCACGCACGGGCCCCACACACACACAAAAACCCCCAAAACCCCAAAAACAAACGCAAAAAGGCCGAAAACTTGTAAACCAAACATGAATCAAGACGGTGGAGCACCGCTAGAAAAAACAGGTTTATTAACAAAACCGAAGGAAAGCTTAACGTTTTGAAAATATATTATTATTATTATTATTAAAACAACAATACATCATTATTATTAATAACATGCTTTATCGGTTTTCTTCTTCTTGAACGTGAGTCGTCCTCATCATCATCATCATGATTTTGAGATTTGCCCTTCCTACCTCATGCTCTTCTTTCTTTCTGTGAACCATCATCTTGGATGTGAGATACACCCAGCTCAACCACGTCATCGCTTTCATCATTATCTTGAACGGTTATGTTGTAATAGTTTATTAACAAGTCAGTAAAATCTCTAATGTCAGCTGATGTTGGCTCATAAACAGGAGAATACATTATAGTAATGCTCACTGATGACAGTTACACTTTAAAGAGCGAAACACACGAGAATGAGAACGAGCTAGCCTTTAACTGTAGAATCGGACATTATGTCGATTTACCACACTTAACTAGTAAAAATCTAAACGCCTTTTATGGTCGAGTATTCTAAGACGCCAGAACGCAGCTAGCCTTTGGTTTGCAAGCGTGCTCGTCAATTTGAGAATCGGCATCTTCGTCTTAGGAGAAAATGTGACCATAAAAGAGGCGAGATTTATAAACATATCCCAGGGTCTATGTTAGATGTGGTTAGTCTACTCAGACATCCCGAAGATGTCCGATTCTACCCGAACATTGACGAGCACGCTTACGCACAAGACCAAAGCTTGCGTTCTCGTCTTAGGAGAAAACAGCTCGATCATAAAAGAGGCGTTTAGATTTATAAACATGCCCAGGGCTATGTTAGAGTGTGGTTAGGTCAATACTTCAGACATCCCCGAAGATGTCCGATTCTACCCGAACATTGACGAGCACGCGCCAAGACCAAAGGCTGCTGCGCGGGTCTTAGGAGAAAATACTCGACCATAAAAGAGGCGTTTAGATTTTATAAACATGCCCCAGGGCTATGTTAGAGGGGAGGTCAATACTTCAGACATCCCCGAAGATGTCCGATTCTAAACATTGACGAGCGCTTCGCACAAACCCTAGCTGCGTTCTCGTTTTTTCGCTCTTTAAAGTGTAACTGTCATCGAGTGAGCATTACTATAATGTATTCTCCTGTTTATGAGCCAACATCAGCGGACATTAGAGATTTTACTGACTTGTTAATAAACTATTACAACATAACCGTTCAAGATAATGATGAAAGCGATGACGTGGTTGAGCTGGGTGTATCTCACATCCAAGATGATGGTTCACAGAAGAGAAAGAAGAGCGATGAGGTAGGGGGGAAGGGCAAATCTCAAAATCATGATGATGATGATGAGGACGACTCACGGTTCAAGAAGAAGAAGAAAACCGATAAAGCATGTTATTAAATAATAATGATGTATTGTTGTTTATAATAATAATAATAATAATATATTTTCAAAACGTTAAGCTTTCCTTCGGTTTTGTTAATAAACCTGTTTTTTTCTAGCGGTGCTCCACCGTCTTGATTCATGTTTGCAAGTTTACAAGTTTTCGCTTTAGCGTGTTTTCGCTCTCTCGTGTGTGTGTGTGTGTGTGTGTGTGTGTGTGTGTGTGTGTGTGTGTGTGTGTGTGTGTGTGCATACGTGCGTGCGTGCGAGCGTACGTACGGGCGTGCGAACGCGCGTACGTGTGAGCGTGCGTACGTGCGAGCGTGCGTACGTTCGTGCGAGCGTGCGTGCGTGTACGAGCGTGCACGTGCATGCGTACGTGCGATCGTACGTGCGAGCTTGCGTGGCGAACGTGTGTGCTTACGTGCGTGCGTACGTGTTTTTCGTTTGATCCTCGTGCTAAAGCAGTGCTAGTCGATTGTATGTAGTTGTAGGCCCTATTGTGTTGACTAAGAGCTATAATTGGAAGCGTTGCTTGCTATACCTGGCCGTGGAGTTATGTTTAATTAGCTTTTTGACAGATGTATTTATTTATGATAAGATCAGGCTTGCATGTAAAGTAATATAGAGGTGAAACTAACTAGCTAATGTGTTTTGCTGCTACACGTATCACAGTATTGAAGATTCTGTTTATGTATTAGAAAACGTACTACAGCCTCGAAACAGAGTGCAGATAAAATTGAAGAAAGTGAATACGGTACAACTTCGGCGAGCAGACTTAAAGGTTTTAAGTGTACAGCATTCCCAGAGCAGCGTTGAAACCATTTAATTTAGAGCTAACCTCGTGTCCATGTAATAATGTCTGATAAACTATTAGGGTTATTAGCTTGCTTTATAGGTTACAATATAATCGTTCAAGGTGCAGATGATGAGGCGATTGTATCTCAAAATCTCGTTTGATCTCGTGAGATGTATAGCTTTTCTTAAAAAATACCTGCGAGGCTGTCTCATTCAAAAATCTCATGCAAAAACATCAATAATCGTTAGCAATGTAGCTGTATCCGCTATTATACTTACTTAATGTATCACTAGTATAGCTTTTTTGATATCGCGAGAAGAAGCAAGATTTCGAACGGTTGTAGGAACGAAATCAATTAAATTTAAGAATAATCCCATCTCTATGTAATAATAGACGTCGTATAAAGTTACATATTTTAAGTATTTAATATGTAATCACTGTATAATGAGTTTTATTATTATGATGCAACATTAGTGGTATTAGACGTTTTTAAAATATTTGTGTTTTTGAATGTAAATTTCTGTAAGTACAACATAATTATTAAATACGAATTCAGGTTTTTCTGTATTACTTTCTAAATAGTTAATGTCCGATATGTAATGGGCTGTTTATAGCCATTCACAAAGCATGTTTTAGTGAAGTACGTAGTATAAAAATTCAGTTTAGCATATTGAAGAAAAACTTCTAAAGGTGAGCGTATTATTTTTAATCTATGTTTTTTACCTGATATTGTTAACAAAATGCCTATAAAGATTTTTAAAAATGTATTATCATGCTTATAGGATAACGACATAAGATCAACTCTACAAAATAGTAGGTACGCACGGTTTTTAAACTTATAGTTATTGTTAATTCATGTATAATAATAAACCATTAAAACCTTTTGCCTTTTATTTCCGTTATATCAACCTGATATTCTTAAAACATGTTAATTTTAATTTAACTCTATGTTATATATAAGTAATTAGTACTTTTTAACGGGTTTTTACAGCTGTTAATGAACACGTTACAATGAAATAGTTTTGTGTGTATGTAATTAAACATGCAAATAAATCAGATATGATGTTCCTAATGTATAGGTGGTGGCTGTTTAGAGGATCTGCCTATACATAAAGCATCATTCCATTAGGGTAAAAATTATTTATTATTTCACGTCATATTAATTACACTTTAATGCATTCAGTTTGAACTGTAATCTATTTCCGCAACTGTAAGACATAATTTCGGTTGATTGATTGAGTTTTATCTGATTATCGAACGTGATTTGTTTGAGATTGACTAATTAATTGATTGTTTGTGAGTGTGAGAAAGAGAGAGGGAGCAGAAACAGCATAGAGCTGGAGAGAGGTGCATCATCAGCTTCTGTTATAGAAAAGTTCATTAGTCTTTACGCGCTAGATGGCACTTAAATCAATTTTAACTCAAAGGGCCAGGGCGCAGACCCTGATACAAGTCCTGTTACAAGAACTTATTAGAATACAATTTTTGTATGACAGGGCGAAGGCCTACAGCTGTAAGAATAAGTTAGAACCTACATATAATTGCACAAGGGGCCACGATAGGGGCTAAGCTCTACACTTGTCTTATAAGGTTAGGGTTCCCATACCACTTCAGCCAGGGGCGAAGGCCTGAGAACAAGTTGAGAAGCCCTACACGTGTCGCACAAGAACCTCCTTATTAGAATTACAACATTTGGCCATTTTAAAGCAATAGCACCGATAATTTTAATAATAATATCTTATTAATTATGCAATTTCACATTGTGTGCGTGTGCATTTGCCTAACCTCCAGGGGCACTGTTCTTAATATAACCAGAAGGTCCTTAACACCACCAAATAACCCTAAGAATAACCCTAGACCAGCCCCACCCTAAGCTCCAACCCAAATACAGTTCTAAGCCAAGACCAGCTCCCACCCCTGTCCTCGCGTTAGCAAAAGTCCTAGCTGTCAAAAGGTCCTTAATACAGCCATAAGGTTTAACCCCAAAAGAAATAATAAAATAAGGGTAATACGGTCCTTCATGTAAGCGAGTAAAAATAATTAGGGTTGAAAACACGGTCTCACAGTGGATGTGCAAAAATAGGGTGAAAATAGATGTCCTATACGTAAGCGAGTAAAAATAATTAGGGTTGAAAACACGGTATCACGCGTGGATGTGTAAAAATAAGGGTGGAAAATCCTGTCTCACGTACGCGTATAAAAATAATTAGGGATAAAATTTCAGGGGTTGAAAATACGGTCTCACACGAGGATGTGCAGAAATAGGGTTGAAAATGCGGTCTCACACGTGGATGTGCAAAAATAGGGTGAAAATGCGTCCTACACGTAAGCGTGTAAAAATAAGGGTGGAAAATCCGGTCCCCACGTGGGCATGTAAAAAGTGAAAGGGGCGGGCTTGTGACGTAAAAAAGATGGCAAGTGTCTACTACTTACCGATGCTATAGAAATTACATCAAACTGGTCACTTTGGGAAAAGATGCGTCAGTAGCAGTAAAATCTATTAATTGAGTCCCAGGTCTGATATCTGAGTATGCACCGATATACCAGATTTACTAAAAAATAAAGTTGATAAGATTTGATGTTTGAACAGTATGTTTGTTTACATATAGTATGGGATTACTTTTGTAGCATAATAAACTATTGAAAAAATCAGAGGCGTACTAAAGGATTAAAAAGGGACTGTGATTATAAATTTATTTTCTCAAAATTTGATTTTTACCTAGGAGAATTTTTATTGAATGTAATATCTGACTTTTTATAAAAATATTTAAGTCAAAAGTCAGAGGCGTACTAAAGGATTAAAAAGGGGACTGTGATTATAAATTTATTTTCTCAAAATTTGATTTTTACCTAGAGAATTTTTATTGAATGTGCAGGGACATATCTGACTTTTTATAAAAATATTTAAGTCAAAAAGTCATAGGCGGACTAAGACAGCATGGAACAGGCCGGTTAGAAATTAATTTTGTAAAAATTTGACATTTACCACAAACAGAATAAATGAGCATGGAAGCATATGGAATATATATGAATATATTTTTATTCATAATTTACATGAAATATGTAATAAACAAAACCAAAATTTACTAACAGTTATAAATCTTGATGGACATTTCAAAATGTAGCTGCGAACACAGCGCAGGTTTTTTTCGCATGTTGCGCAGTAATTTGATGTATACTTTCTTTTTTATTGTCTTTGTAACATACGACACGAAAAGCGTTTCCTACGTTTACCCTCTTCTTTTAAGTTGCTAGATACACATGACTTTCTTTATTTCTCAAATTTTTAGCTTTTTCTTCTTTATATTTGTCACTGTAATAAGTCAATAATTCTTCGCAAAGTATTTTTTCAAAATCTAACATTCTGCATGTTGGTTTGTTGTTGCATTGACTGAATAATACTTTTGCATTGCATACCATTCTTTGTATCATATGCAATCCCAATTTTTTGAACCACGAATAATTTTTGCGTGCAGTGATACGGTTCGATATCCTGATCGACTGCATCCACAGCCATATTTTGATTATAGTGATCGATGTGTTCCGGTTTTTTCAGTGTGTTGGCTTGACCTTTTCATAACGGATTTTGTCTACAAAACCTGCCGTCAATTTTGTAGTTAGTACATACACGTCTCTTTTATCTTTATATCGCACAATGAGCACGTCGTTTTTCTTACAAAACAGGACTGTCCAGGTTGAAGAGGGACTGCAATTAGTTCACCAGGGACACCACTTCTGGTTGTGAGTTTGCCTGTAATATAGGTCTTCCGTTGAAGCATAAATTCAGATAATCTTAGTGACATGTACCAATTGTCCACAATAACCTCGCGACCTTCATCCAATAGATTTTGAAAAAGATGAACTACAATTTTTCGGAGATGGATAAATGTTGCGAATTGGGGATGTGTTCCAAATGGTATATATCTTTTCCAATATACAGACTACAGTTATAGGTATACTCTAAGCTCGGATCGCTTGGACATAGACAAAAAAGCTTCAAGCCAAAACGTGCACTCTTACTTTTATATATTGACGAAAATGAAGTCGACCTTTGAATAAAGAAGACACTCATCTATTGCAGCTATTTCTCCAACATCGATTAGGTTCATGCAGTTGTCTCGTAAAGCAGCAAAGGACATAGTAACGCGAGTAAGTGGTCGATTTTGTACATACTCTAGGACTTCTGAATCGCAGGAACTTCAGAATTGAAAAATCTGTTTCGACTCATTATGTTACATGTAAACAATCTTGGTCCACCAAATAAAATGATTTTGGTTCCAGTATTCATGAATTGTAGGATACTTCCATAAACAAACAAAATACCACGAACACTACATTTCAGCTACGCTGACTTCCTAAAGTAAATTATGTACACGAAGAGATCCTGTATTTTCCAAATACATAGAGGCACGTTCATTGGTCCATTTGCACAAATTCTTCATAACCGTATTTGACATAAAAGCTTGAAACATTCTCTAGCACATTTAAAATTTCTGTTTCTATGGCAGGTGAATACCATAAAACCGAGGTTCAAATTTAGTCAATTCTGTGTCTCGTTTATCCTGTAAAAGTATTATTGATAGATACCCACGTTACATTTGTCTCAATCATATACCTGAAAAGGATCAAGCACTACTTGAAAATCTCCCATACCTATGGGCACTGGCAGTTCATTTTCAGCATCTACATCGCTGTCACTTATATTATCATCATCACTAGAGATGCCCGGTAAAAATCTGGATCGGCGTCACTGTCGTCAAGAAACGACGAATCACTTTCACTCATAATTTTATTAAAACACAAATGCTCTTTAAATAGCCAAACCACGTTACCTAACCTCCAAGCCAACGTAAGTAGCCTGCGTCAAGGTTCTAACTAACGGCTCAAACAGAATCTATTCAGCACGTAACTGGAAATTTTAGGCGTGGCTAATCCTTCCTAATTAATTTTCGTCATATACCAATTCAGTAGAGTAAACTGCAACGCCAATACCCACTTTTTATTTAACAATACAAGGTGATGCCACATGTGGCATCATTGGTATATAGGACAAATATTCCATGATGCCACCGTTGGATTCATGGAACTCAAGGGTTAATACCGAAAAACTGGATTTATCTAATATAACTTTAAGTATTCCATCTTTAGATATTGTGGGGTGTAAATGTCATTTTGATATAATTACTTTGTGTGTATTTGTAATTTATATACCGCCTAGTATATCACTAGATAACTTTAAGGCTTTTTTTGAAGCTTTAAAGGACTTTATAATCAACGTAATTTTTCTAAATTTTTATTGTTAGGAGATTTTAATTTACATTTTCATGAGACGAACTTAACTGATAACAAATCTAATATAATTATTCATTTTCAAAACTTGTCTCTGACGCAATATAATCGGTATTTAACAATATGAATCATCAATTAGATTACAATTTTTCTAACATTCATGAAGAAAGTAATTGCTAGAAAACTGTTGACGCTTATCATCCTGCTCTTAAATTAACGTAAATTTGTATGTAAATCTGAACCGATTTTCGAGTAAACCCTGTGAAAAATTGTATAATTTCAGAAAGCTGATTACATTTAGTTTATGTCTGCTCTTTGATGTTGACTGGTCAATTTGTTCTCGTTTTCGGAAGTAAATGCAGCTGAAGAATTTTATAATGAATAATATACATTTAATTGTCATGTCCCATTATATCATTCTCAAACGTTCAAGTTTAATTATTACAAAATTTACGCAACCGCAAGACATTGTAGATATATTTCGTGACTTTTTCAACAGCATTTTTATACCCGATAGCGCCACTCCTTTGGAGCACAGGAAATTGATTACTCACTATCATTGTCCATCTCCCAAGCTACCGAAAATGGCATTGAAGCGTGCTTTTCTAAACTAAAAAATAAAAATACGCAGGACCGGATCAAATTCCAGCACTTTTAATTAAGGATTGTTCCAATATCTTTATTCAACCTAGCACGACACTGATTAACATCTCCCTTAGAACATATCAATTTCCTGACGTTTGGAAATGTGCTCGAGTTTGTCCTCTATTTAAATCCGGTGATGATAGCATTATTTCTGCAGGCCAATTTCTGTACTTTGCAATTTTGCAAAAATGTAAGAATTATTTTTTTACTCCAAAATATATCCTAGTGTTAAATGGTTAATATCACTTTATCAACATGGGTTTATGGAAAATCGCTCAACGCTGACTAATTTGGTACACATCACCCAGGTTTTGTCTATACACCTTGATTCTCAGAGCCAGGTGGATGTTTTGTATTTTGACATCTCTAAGGCATTTCACCGCATTAGTCATAGCATCTTAAGTAACAAACTGCATTATTTTGTATTCAATAATAGTTTGGTTTCTCTTATTGCGTCTTATTTAGATCATCGTCCTCAGTACGTCTCATACAATAGTTTCGATTCCAGTATTTACTTTGCAACCTCCGGCGTACCACAGTCTCTAACCTTGGACCCCTATTGTATATTTTATATATCAACAACGATATCATTAAAGCTATATCATGCGAAAAACTGTTGTTTGCTGACGACTTGAAAATCTTTTATCCTATTACCGCATTGGAAGACTGTCATTTTTTACAACAAATAGATAAAGTTTGTGAGTGGTGTATGTCAAATTGTCTATCGTCAAATATTTCAAAATATAACATTGTTTCGTTCACTCGGAAAAACAACTCAATTACATTTGATTATAATCTTAATATACAAAGTTTATCCCGGGTTAGTCTCATTAAGGATCTAGGTGTCTACTTCGGCACAAATCTTTCATTTAATTTACATGTTAATCAAATTACGAATGCAGCTTTGCGATTGCTTGGATTTGTAGTTAGAAATTGCAGGTGGTTCTCAGACATAAATGCTTATCGGTCATCGTGTTTTGCATTAATACGATCTAAGCTTGACTACGTATCATTAATATGGAGTCCCTTATACACCGTCCAAAAAGTAGTCTGTGCAAAGAAAGTTTTGCAAATACACCTTTTTAAAATTATATGGCGTTACCCTGATAGGCATTGCGATCATATTGAATTGCTATCTACCACAAACATCGATTGTTTGGGGAATCGCCGAATAAAAGTGGGAATGTCTTTTCTTCATAACTTGGTACACGATAAGGTCGATTCCCCTGCATTGTTTGAATATCTTAACTTTTATGTTCCACGTCTGGGTTATCGAGGAAGTGAAACATTTTATTTTCCATTCTGCAAATCCAATTTAATGAAAAAATCACCATTCTATAATATGTGTAAAAATTGTAACACGTATTCCAATAGTTATTTTTTGTTTTGTTTTCAGAAAGGCAATTTTTAGACATCAGATATTAATTATAAATTAATTTAAGTACAATTATTGAACTCATTCAATGATACCATTATTGTGACAGGGTTTACTTTTCTTTATACTTTTCTTTGTATCTGTTTGACAAAATACATTATTATTATGATAGGCCGTACAGATGGGGAGGGTTTGCTGTAGTGTGGGATAAGTCCAGGTCTCTGGTAATCGGAAAACTCCCCTTGTATTTTTCCAGCGTCTGGTAACGTATGTCTCAAAAGTTTTAGCACAAAATCCAATGGGTTTAAAATACGCGAGATTGATAAAATATTAGGTTGGCTTTGGAAAAAAAATTTCTGAAGGTTTTTCTTCACTTTGACAGTTCAGTTTTAGAAAATAGTTGTACTAAAATGGCTTACAAACTAGATGCGTGAAATACTTCGCATATTCAAAAATCTTTCACCCAATCCAGAGCAGACAGGTTAGTAAGAATAGCAACAAATAGAGATGGAATGTCGGTCAGGAAATTAGCAAAGGAGTACAGAACTTCTAAGAATACTGTTTGGGGGGAATTGGTTAAGAATGGTCAAGAATAGTGAAAAAGAAGAAAATATCCAAAATGTACGCCAAATCAGTTGGCACGGATACCGCGATGTTGTCGGGCATTTATGCGGATACATTTTGCCAACAACAAACTCATTGTGATTGATGATGAAAAATATTTCACTCTAAGTAACTCATAAATTAAGGGTAATGATTGCTTCTATACCGATAACAGAAAACTGCTCAGAGAATATTAAATATAAAGAAAATGCAATATCTGCTGATTAAATTTTAGTCTGGTGCGATTTCTATGTGGAATATTGAGCCTTATGTGGACGTGTAAGAAGCGAAGCACTGGATAGTCAGCGCTATATTCCGAACTTTCTCATCAAACTGAGTGCATTAATGAACAACCATATTATGTTTTGGCCAGACTTGGAATCATGTCATTACGCCAGGGAAACTCAGAACTAACTCAATGCTCATAACATATCATTTCTACCACGAAACGACAACCCCCCTAGTCTACCTCAGGCCCGCCCAATAGAAGAATTTTGGGCACTTTTGAGTAAGAAAAGTGTATGATGGAGGATGGCAGGCCGAAAATGAAGAACTGTTAAGACGGAGGATTTGCATAAAAATTCGGAGATACAGATTACAGCCGCGCAAGACCTTGTGTGAGATGTTCGTAGAAAATTGCGTCTTGTTGAAAATCACGGACCACTTCATTTCATTTAAGTTGTCACTTTTGTTAATTATAGGTCTATTAATTATGTCTGGTATCTATAAGTTGATATAAACATATTTGTTTGTAAAATTGAACATAATATTTTGTGCCAAAGCTTTTGAGACATACGTTATATCCGTCTTACGATATCCGTCCAGTAGTTCTTAGATATTACTGTTGTAAGTCTCCATGTCCATTAATACAGTCTCGTTTCGATTGTCTGCCGGGAGAATTTTGATTGATGGGTCATTCTTAAGGGAAATGATCGCTCTCCCTTCTAGGTTAGAGAGGTTAGGTTTAATTCGCCTAGATGAATCTAAAACTGATCTGATACTTCTGTATCCTTCGGCTTCTTCAGGATCTAATTTTATAGCTGTTTCTTCGATCGCAGTTATTAAATCTACTTTCGGAATATACCACGGTGTTATCGAATAGTTCAAGCCTTTGTGCAGCAGAACCTTCATTTTGTTCTTGTTTAACTGTCGTATAGAGATATTTATGACAGTGTTTTTTCGATTGATGTTGGTTGTTTCTTTCTTCTCCTTCATTAGCTTTTCTAGTTTCTTTTGAATTTCTATGTGCATTGCCTTGGTCTTTTAATATTTTCTTCTAATGCCCGTATTTACCCTATCAAAATATTGTTCGTTCACTCCATTTTGAATGGTTTCACTGATCTCGTTGGAATGGTGTTCGAGCTGAAACCGTAAAGTCTGTCGTTATATTGTAAAATTTAGTAGCGCAGTTCTACTGCGATATCCCATTTTGGGATAGAATTTTAGAAACGTTCGTGTTTGTGTTATGAAGCTTTTCCAAAAGTACCTAATAGAGTGTTTGAACAGATCTGAAATATACAGTAACCATTGTGCTAAGTAAAAATTGTGTAAATACATCTAGGTAAAGGTTTTGGGTATTATAAACAAACACTAAGTCTGCACTAAGCATTGGTAAGGATGGTGTAAATATGTGTGCATTTGTTAACGGCAGAAGAAATGTAGTGTATAGACAATTAAGAATTTAGACAAAAAGTGAATTAAAATAATACATTCAGTGACGAACATTTAAAATGCCATTTAGTAAACAAATTTAAGTTCGCGCCGGCAAAGTTTGAGACCGTTCGTGTGCGAGTGTGTGTACAATTACAAATATTAATTAAAATAGTTCAACCTCTTCAAAATAATTTTAATCACTACCTTTTTTTTGTGCTTTCAGTTTAAGAGACTGAAATAAGATTTAATAGGGACAAATTTAATTACAATTGGGGCTTATTTAAATCAAATAATTAATTTCAGTATAATAATCCTTGTGCTACTTTTGGCTATGTTTGTGACTATTGGCTTGAAAATAGATTTCCTTTAGCCAAGCCAGTCAAAAGTTAAATTTCTTTTATTTCGTTTATTGAATTGAATATTGATCTTGTTTCCAGTTATATACAAATAAAAGATTCGACTTAAACCAAGGTAAATTATACTTGCGAATGTCAAATGTATGAATGGTAAAAATTTCAATGGATGGAATACAAGTACAATTTAAGCAGTTACTCCTGTTTTTATTGTAATTACAGGTTATTCAGTGGGAGTACGTTCCTGTTTTTAAAGATACTCCGTTCAGAATAATACTTTTACAAATCACATTAAAAGTTAACAGATTTAACTTTCCAAACTAAGTTTTATTTTTTTATTTACTTTGAATTATTGTTGGTAATTATAGATATTGGTTCATGTTTTTACAAGGGCGAAAGAAACAGTTCAGTTCGGATACATAATATTTTGGACTTCTCTCTTCAAAAAGTAGTTACCGCAATTGAATACTTACGAGGTTTATACAGAAAGTTTAGAGTTTTAACGTAACGAGTAAGCGAATATCCCACTAAATTAACAGCTTAAGATAATTTCCAAGGTAAGTGGTGGCGCTCAAAGAACATTTGTTCCCGATTTTGAGCTTTGTTTTAGGGTAAGTGTAATATTTTACGTCTTATCTCGAACCCACCCATCAGATCTACAGTTAGCTGCTACCCTGTTTATTTTCTAAGCACAAGACAACGCTAATGCGGATTGATCGTGTAAAATCTACGATTTGAACTTAGATTAAGTGTGCATTACCTGCTCGATATTATAGTTGGAATAGCCCTACTCAAGCAAAATAGAGATCGGGGTTGTCTCACTCGAGGTAACCTTTTACTGTACGTACTTTAAAAGTTTAACTTTAAAGAAATGCAATTAATGATTATTATATTGAACTGCAATTCGTTTACTAAAAACAATTTCTACAGTCATGTGTTGTACCACACAAGGTACTTTACTATAGCTATCCGACATAATCTATAAAAGAACACTACCTCAGGCCGAATTGGTTTTCACTATATTCTGAACCAAGAGGTAAAAATTGATAAGGTATCCTTCAATATCATTCACCTTTAGGTTCGATTAGCAGCAGTCGGGTGTCGTTCGGGAATCCCCACTCCCACATTCAAGTCAAGGGTGATGCTGTTTGCATTACAAAAATAAATCAGTTAATATTTTATAACATTAAAACCATGCAAATTATTAAAATAAAACTTACTTGTACCGAAAAACACGACAGTTTTATAACAAAACATTGCTACTTAAAAAGAAGCATTTTACCAGGGTAAGCTTTTAAGACAACGGAAACGGAAGCTCACAGATGGACGATATATGAATAAAATCAGCTAACCTTATATGTTGGCTTTTGATGATATTCTTTCCATTCAAAGTCGTATTTGTTCAGTAGAACAAATATGTAAATTATATCTGAAATCACGACATCGTTTTTTAGACAATTACATTTACATACACGTGTTCCTCTTGTTATCGACAACAAACGTTTATACGGAAGAATAAGTTTAAAGAATGATCTATAAAATATGAAAACGCTGTGAACCAACTTGCTATAATAATTAGAAACACCTAGAAGGGAAGTATTCATAAAATTGGGTTTGTATGACTTAAGTCTATTCTAACAAAATTATTATAACAAAATTGTAATTTATCTATATGACCACCTTATTATTATTATTAACTAAGATTTATTTTTGATAAAGGGTTGCTATTCATTTCTTTGATTTCTTAAAATTACTGAAGCCTTGTTATACTTGTGGTTGCCATAGTTCTGTATTATTATTACTTATTTTATTATTACATATTTTATCTTTTCAATTTATTACTTTACTGAGGTAAACGTTTCCAAAATTAAACTTATTTCATCTTGCGTCGTACATTGCTGTATCAATATAAAATAACAATTACGTAGATATTTGATCAAGGTGTACAAAATCTACCCTGATATGTTATAATTCAGACGGATCAACTAAAAGCTTTGATTTCAAACACGTAATAAATTAATAAATTAAATAATCGGTCACTTTACATCAGCGATTAAAATATTTAACTTTAGCCTTGCAAACAACAAAGGGGGAGAGATGATCCCTTGACGCTCATCTCACCTCCACAGTTATTGGACAAAATAATTTATGATTATCATTCATCAATTTTTCTAGAATAAGGTATATAGTTCTACTTATGTTATTCGATTCATGAGAATTTTGTACCTGAGCTTAAAAGTATGCTATTTTCTTATTTTACAAACCAGTGATAACGAGGTTACTTCACAAACAAATTTACATTTGCGTTCAATCAATTACATTATACTAATTACCCGAAACACATTTGATTATTAACTTCATGTCAATTAATGTTATTATTGTAAATTCAAGATCAGACGTGGATTTTTTGGAGAAGCCGGTGATTAGCATTGATCATTGTAGCTACATGAATTACCGACAGATGCTATTAAGCAATATCCCATAATGAACACATACAAAAAAATAAATTTTAAAATAAACATTGATAATGTTTCACATACGTGGACATGAAAAATTAATCAATTTTACATAATAATCAGTGGAGAAAAATAACTTCAAAGACCCTTTATATTTGAGATAAAGTTGTTTTGATGTTTACGTAAACCTAAAAGATTATTTCTTAATTAAAAGTATGCGAACATTGGCAAAAGAAAATGTATTTTGTATAACCTATATCTTGCATGGAAAAGTTACAAAACAAGTTTTTTATTCCTATTCAATTCTGACATAGTTAGACTCCAATACTCCAATTAATAGAATTGGCTTTGGACGTACATGACCAAAGAAATCAATTAGCAAAGAACTTTATGAATCAAAATTGTATTGAAACAAGGTCATAGGTTAACTAGAATACAGATTATATTTACGCTGTCAGAAGTATGTGAGTTTCGTAATGAACACAATGTTTAGTATTACGTTGATTCTATCCGACTTTCCAATACAAACAAAGAGACTTTTGTAAGAATGTTCAGTATTAAGTAACCACTTAAAATTTTAAGTAACTTTTACAACGTGTTATAATACAATAGTGTAAGTAAAACTTACTTGCTAATCTACCCGCACTTGTGTAAAATACAATGCACTTTCCAAATGGAATCCAATCGTTGCCACATGTTATGTAGGCATCTGACTTCTGTATTATCATTTTATTGCGTTGAGTTGGGATTTCCAATTATCCCACTAATAAGTATGGCCCAGTTTTTAACAGCAGACTGCTTAATTATTTCGTCATATTCCTCCGCTTATACTTGCACAAACGTACAGTAACGTACATACATTTTGAGATAAATTAGTAGTTTAGTTGCATAAATAACTTGCTCAAAGATTAAGATTAACAGAAGTTAAAATCAGGGGGGTTAGTTATCCGGTACTACATAACAGTTCGTTTTGGTGAGAGATCCGTGTTTGTCTAGTCTCCTAACCGCCCATCCGTTGGAGATAATTTTGTTTTAGATACACCTTTAATCTCATTTTAAACTATCTCTCTGTTGTTACTTGGAGCGTTCCGCTTGGAAACCGTAGAGATCCAATATCGGCCAAAAGACAGGTTGGACCGTATTGTATTTTTGGGAGGCGCTCAAGCCGAACAACACAGATCCGTATCAACCCCTTGAACAGGCAGACTAACGTATTACGCGCCAGGAATTGACAGTCAATTGCATTATATATTCAAACACCGTAAATATACTGTATTATAAGTGTTTTGTAACTGTGGTTTCCTATTAGTGGAGTTGATCGGCCTATTTCCACAGTTTATGCAAGCGCGACGTTTCGGAAGCGGACTCTTTCATCAGGCTTAGTCCTGAGAAGGACTGTTTTGCATGAGTCGAATTCATTTGTTATATCTAATTTTTCTCAAGCATTGACTACTCTCAGATTCGAACTTGGTACCTTTCACTTACTAGTCTGACACCTTTACCGCTGAGCCACTGAGTAATCCAATATATATTGTGAACTTATATATATTAAACTATTTTCGTGGTTGCGCAGAAGTTTATTGCGCATGTTGCGCCGTAACCTCTTGCGCAGGTGTATTGCTAAGTTCTTCGCGCATTATTGGAATCCATATGGGTTTCATTTCTACACTAGCTTGGCTTATTGGATTTTCTGCTAGTGCGATGAATGTGGCTTCTTGAGTTTCCGACGAGTTGTATTCTCGTCCTTTGCCACTATCTGTATGTTATCCCATTGATGCGGTGGTCTTCGTTCCAGACATGTTCAGCGATTCTTGATCTTTCTGTTTCGCCCTTGCGGACGTTGTTCTTGTGTTCCTGAGTTCTCACTTTGAGTGGTCTACTGCTCTCTTCTATGTATGCTCTGCCGCATTCGCATGGTAGGTTATACACAGTTCTTGGAATTCTGATCTTCATTGTATGGTTTGGTTTTGGTTAGTATTCCTAGAACTTATATATATATTAAACTATTTTTCGTGGTTGCGAGAGTTTATTGCGTGTTGCGCCTAACCTCTTGCGCAGGTGTTTGCGCTTAAGTTCTTCGCGCATTATTGGAATCCATATGGGTTTCATTTCTACAAATATATATTGGATTACTCAGTGGCTCAGCGGTAATGTCAGACTAGTAAGTGAAGGTACCAAGTTCGAATCTGAGAGTAGTCAATTGGAAAAATTGATATAACAATGAATTCGACTCAATGCGAAACAGTCCTTCAGGACTAAGCCTGATGAGGAAGCAGAGTCTAACGTCGCGCTCTAAAAGCATAAACTGTGGAAATCCGATCAACTACGTAATATAGTTGTATTTTACAAAAAAAAAATTTTTCCACGAGTACTAATTTGTGTACTGGTGGTAGTTAACTGCAAGCATCACTTGCAACCGGCTAACACCTTTACGAAGGATGTCCGATCACACTAACATTAAACCCATTTGCTGGTGCCGATTTGTATCTAGGTGTAACGTTTGAAAACGTGTTGACACCAATTGACTGTTTATCTATGCCCACATTAAATTTCCACCTAAATCTACGCCACGTAGATAGAGATGACCAATTATGAAGTCGTTACTATTAATCAGTTTGAAGATTTACAAACATACCAGTTTAATAGTACGTCACCATCATAGGACAATCCTTTCATATGTGGATTATGAAACTCGAAAAATACTTGTAATGAGAAATGTCAAACGGCAGTTAAACATAAACAAAAGGTTTACAATAATTACCCATTTTTTTTGTGGATATGTACTCTACACGTTTATATGATTGCATAACGTTACTAAGCTGGTAGTTTGAGATACAACAGAAAATAAAATACTCTTAAAGGATTTTGATAAATCAATTTCCCTGATGTAGGGCACTTCGACCCGCATATTTCGTCCTCGAGCATTTCGTCCATGGACATTTGGTCGGTTATGTCGTTCCTCGAACATTTCGCTCCCCGGACAATTCGTCCCCTGTATATTTCGTCCCCGGGTATGTCGTCCCCTAGCCTAACCTAACCTGTAGCACCCTAGGTTGCAGTTTTGTTGCCTTTTCGGAAAATCGACATTAGTCGAAAAATAACTTTGGCCAGTCATGATTTAGTTTTAATGGATCCAATTGAAGGAACCAGGTAGTTGGGTTATCGCAATGTATTTCTATCTACAGAGTCGAAATCATTACCAGACTAAAATTGTCTCGGGGACTAAATGTCCAGGAGACGAAATGTCCGGAGATGAAATATTCGGGGGACAAAATGTGCGGGGGGCGAAATATCCCGGGACAAAATATCCAAGGACTGCATGTCTGTTTCCCAATTTCCCATAAATACATTGTTTATGGTAATGATGCATTTGTAAGTATTGCAAAACTGCAAATTTGCACTTTTCTGAAGAAACAAAATTGTGTCGATATCTTTGATTTCGGGCGTTTTCATTTATTACCTTTAGAATCAAATCCTTAACATTAACTTGGATTTTTAACTCTGGAGCTCGTAATCTGGTCTCGAGCACAGTTTTGTGAAAACCGCTATTTAGTCCATCCAGATTTTACACTCTGCACTAGGTGGCCAGATTTTGAACAGTTAGAGATACACCAAAACTGATATAGGTATCATGTGTCGGAGTTGAAAGAATATCTTGTGCGGCTTGTCAATTTGCTTCCTATCTCTTTTCATTTGTTTGCCATTTTCTCAATAGTCAATGTTTGCCTATTTCTAATAATGGTTATAACTCACTTATTGGTCGAAATACAAAAATATCTCTAAAGGAGTTATTTATCTAACTTTTGGCGTAAAATACGACTGCACTTATGTTTTTTTAAATAGGTAACATGTTATCTTTCATCCATTCAAAACACTGTTACTTGTAAACAACCAACAAACAAAATTAATTTTTTATTAATTAGAGTACATGGTGCCTAGAATTCGAGCAGCTTACAGGTAAATTTATGATTTGAGAAGCAAAATAAGTATTTTGACAAATATGAACAAAAGAAACGGACTTAAGAAATATCGTAATTTCAGATGCACTTATATATACTATTTGATGTATTTGCTTTTGCAAACTAACATGGCATATCGAATATGTACGAGGGTGAAACAAATATAAACCGGAATAATCTGTTAAAAATTTATTAGGACATGATAAAACTACAAAGGCTTAAATCTATTTTTCTGATTTCATAACACATGTTGTCCAATTGATGGGTAATTTTTTTATCCCGTTATCGCAAAACGAAGATGGTTGTGCCATAAGACAAGTGAGCACGAAAGCTTCAACTGCAAACATAGTCATCAAAACATTTCTCTCTAAAGCTTCTTTCATCGGTCCAAACACGTGGTAAGTGCAGGGCTATAAATCCGGATTGCAGTGAGGGTGTTCAAGTGTAATCTAGGACAACTCTTAATTTTCTTGTCGATTTAGAGCACCAGTATGAAGCCCAACATTGATTTGCAGCAGGATAACGTCTCTTGTGAGAAAGCCGCGTCTTTTCTGACGATATGCCTTTTATGTATGGTCTAAAAGTTGGCAGTAGTACGTGGCACTTCAAGTTCGATCTTCGTGGAGAACATAAATATTTAATACTCCCTTAAAAAATACGGTCGCCAAAATCTTTCCAGTCGAGAGCCAAGTTTAGGCTTTGACAGGAGCAGATTCGTTCTTCTTTCACCATTCCATACTTAAGTGCTTGTTTCGATTCCGATGGTGCATCAACATTTCGTCACATCTTCCTATCGGGTGCAAGAAACCTTCACCTTCAGTCTTATAGCCGTTCGAATGCCGTTTGCACATTTCCAAACGATTCCGTTTTTGATATTCAGTCACAAGACACCCCGTAAACTCAAGGTTGCCAATGATCGTGTGAGCACTTCCGAAGCTAATTCACACCTCAGAAGCAATTCCAGCTACAGTTAGTCGTCGGTTATCCTGAAGAGGTCGGTCAAAAGTATGAATATTGCCCACTGCCACGCTGGTTCTTGGTCAACGTCGGTGACCTTCATTTGCTACGGAGCCTCGCTCTTCTAAAAATTGTTTGTTCCCGGAATACACTTGTGTCTTTTTAGTATATTATTTTCCAACTGTACTTCAAGCTTTTTCAAAATTTATGATGCTTTTACGACATTTTACTATAATCTTTTGCAATACGAACGACGGTACTTCTCGCTCAGGCGTGATGTTACTGAAGGAACTTCAGAAGCAACGCCCCTCGCTGTTCATCTCACTATCGCTACGAAAAGAATTCCGGTTTATATTTGATTCATCCTCGTACAAACATAATTCAGGAAGTAGTGCATTTTTTGGTCAATGCAAAGAACCATCTTGTAATGTTACGGAAAACATTACAAAAACAATAGTGATAGATAAATTACTTTGTTTAATTTATTTTGAGGGTCAATAGATTTCAAAGATTTTCAGAAACCAGAAATTTCTCGTAATAGGAAATTTAGCTATTAATAAATTTTAAATTAAAGCAATAATACAATGTTAGTACTCTCAGCGAGATGGAGATTGCAACATCAAGAAGGGGTAGGAATTTTTTGACCAAACTTGGCAGAAACGTTTATCTACTAAAAGGTAGCAATTGATTAAAATTTCAAAGAAAAAGAACAAAATACAAACATTATTTTTATTAATATTGATATTTAGATGGTCGATGTCCTCTTGAGGTATTGTGTGCCAAGTAATCTGTAATTCGTGGTGTAGAGCTTGCAGCGTCTGCGGAGGATGCTGCAAGATTCTCAGTCTTCTCCTCATAATGTCCCAAACATGCTCGATGAGCGAAGCACCGGGAGGTTTGGGTGGAAATGGCAAGAGATTAACAATAAATTCTGCAAATCGGTCCAAAGAACAACTTGCTATATGGACGGGTATTATCCTGCTGGAAAAGTGGGTCTTCCAACTGCTGAAGAAATGGAAGAATATGGGGTTCTACCACCTCACCCAAATATCGTTGGGTGTTCATATTGCCTCGGATGAATACCAAACGAGGCCTACTCCCATAAGTTATAGCACCCCATACCATAATCCCTACAGTTTGGTGCACACGCCTCGCAACAGAAAATTCAACATTTGACGTTCCACACGTCTTCATCTGACCGTCATATGGGCTGTTTCTACGGTAAACCGTTCGAAAGATTACAGAACCATGTTCGTTAGCTAGCTATTGATCGGCAATTGATTTGGTACTTGAGAATCGGTCTCTCGTTACCATAAGTTGAAGATGACGGTCCAGCACCTCATTTGTTCTTTTCGCCCCCGGTTACTCTTCTGCGGCATTCCCTAGTTCATGCCTGACGGCAGCGCTTGAGGGTGGTTTGGTTCCGGTCAAGGCGATTTGCGATTTATCTGAAGGAAAAACCACCTTCGCGCAAACCAACAATACGACCTCTGTCGAATTCGCTTAATTGGCGGCAATTTCCACGCTGGCACACTCTAGGCATAATCACACCCTCAAAGCAAACAATCACAAGCGAAAACAATAAAGAGCTGAACACAATCTGGCACAATATACACCTGACAGAATTGTTCGAAAAAGCTGAATGAACTATCAGATACACGAATTATCTAATGATGTGACTTACTAAATCAATTTTCTATTCAAATTTGTCAAAAATTCTTATTTCATTTGCTAAATCGTAAATATTCGATAAATCTAACTTTTTATTAATTCTTGTAATACACACGGTGTTTCCTAGTAACGACTCATTAGAATTGTTTCAGAGGCTACTTGGATTGGAATTTGAAAATTTAGACCGTGTATTCGGGCATGAACTACTCAAGTAAAATAACGGCGTTCACGTATTACTTCCAGTTATACCAGAAGTTGGCGTCATCTTCGTTACTATAAATGGAACACCTTCTATATTGTTGCAATTTTGTATTCTACGTAACGTTTTAGGTAGAATTTAATTAAGTTTCCCTGCTTTTTTAATTTTTCAAAAAAATTAAAAGTCACAGTAACTAGTTTAAAATTATATATATTTTACGGTAATAATGATGGAGTGGAAATACTCGTAGGGGGACTATGTGGATTTTTAAGTTTTCCATCTATACTTTTAAACTGGCTTAATTGCATACACGGTGGTGGAAATTTATTGTCGAGTTTAGTTAAATTTTGTTCAAATGGAACATCCTGTATGTTTTTCAATATTGCGATACAAAATTGTATTCCCCTTCGAACGATATGAGATACCGTCAACTTTTTGAGTTACCCACTGTTTTTTGTGTAATCAACTAAAAGCATGTAATTTCCTGCGTAGATGGCTGTGAAATTCTTAGCGAAACTCAATTATTCGTTGTTTTGCAGGACCAGTCTAATTTAGTGTTTATAAGAAATGGAACATAATGCATATGGAATGGGATTATAAACAGAATATGTACAGTTTTTAATGCGACATATCCCAATTTGCTACCAATGAAGGAGTGGACACGAACAGGTATACATTGTTGCAATAACGATGAATTCATAGAGAACTAATAAAATATTTATTTAAGTAACACGGCTCGCGACAATAAAACTGATTTGATAAATAAATATTAAATGACATTGAAATAACTATAACTCGAAAAGCTACAAAAAATAAAAATAAATAAATAAATAAATAAAAATGAAAAAAATAAATAAATAATAATTGAATCATTTGGTCGCTAATAAATACCAGCAAGTCCGGTGAGGGGCGCGGAACCAGGAATCGCGTATAGCGCAGTATGGTTGAAACGCGTGGTGTGATCGAAGGGCAGGTAAGAAAGAAAAAAAAATGTACATGTATATGTACATTTTGAGATTCATACAGTAAGTATACGATCTATTATTTATATCTATCTATTATGTCGTGACAGTAGACATAACTGTCCGGTAGTAGGACTATACCGTTAGTAGGGAATGCTACATCGTCCGGGGCACGATTTGGCCAGTAACCGGTCTGCTCGCTATGATATTACAAGGGGCGGTCAAGGTCGAAACAGACAAGCCCCGTTGCTGACGACAGTGCAAAGAATGAATGGCGAGTCGGTACGTGGAATGTTAGAGGTATGCATGGTAAAGAATTTGAAATTGCGAATGTAGTGTACGAAAAACACCTTGATATGCTGTATGGTATCGGAGACAAAGCGCAATAGAAAGGATACTGTGGAGATGGAGGATGGCGGCCTAGCACTATGGTCAAGAGTTGAGACTGAAGTACACAGCGCAAAAGGAGTTGGGATTATCGTAAGTGAGAAAGCGAAAAGATGTGTGAAACAGTACGAATTGGTATCTCCCTGAGTAATGTGGGTTAGACTGAAAATGGAGTTTCTTACTGCGTGCTATGCACCGGTGAAAGGAGAAAGAGACAAGGAGCGTGAGAATTTCTGGAATGAAGTAGAAAACGTGTTGAACGTATGTAAGCCAAACGAAAGAGTGATTATATTGGGGATATGAACGGATGGGTGGGTGTACAGAGAGAACATAGTGAACGCGTTCTAGGAAAGTTCGGAGACCAAAGAATCAATGAGAACGGTGAACACCTGCTGAACATCTGTGTGAGAGAAGCCTGTTTGTATCCACTACGTGGTTTAAACATAAAAATGAGCATTTGTATACATGGCAAGGAGGTGAATCTTACAGTATGATAGACTTGATAGTGTATGATGAACGGCTTAGGAAGACACAAAATTAATGCGTTGATCGGACCACTTTTTGGGTGTATCGAGTGTGTGTTTAGGGCAAAGGTGGGTCTAGAGAAAGAAAGCAAACGTAGTGCGAACGTCCAGAATTAGGGCAGGGAAACTAGTGGATAATGGTGCGAGAATGAAACGTGCAGATGCTGTGAGTGAAGGGTTGGACGTGAATAAAGCAATGTGGAACGAACAAATAAAAGAATTGACGTTAAAAGTGCATGGATAAGCTTGAAAAACTGTATTGTTAATTGTGCCGTGCGAATATGTGGAAGAGTGATTGTAGGTAGACAGAAAAAATGTGCTTGGTGGAATGAGTCGGTAAAAAGGCAGTTGTAAGAAAAAGATGCGTACATGGCAATGATTGCTGCAAAAATGAGACTGAGAAGAAACGATTGTATGAGGTGTACAGATTAAGAAACAAAGAAGCGAAGGAGGCAGTGAGAATAAGTAAAAGGAAGTGATGGCTGTAGAAGGAGAGAAAATGCAGAATGATTTTGAGGGAAACAAAAACTCTTCTGGAAATGGGTCAAAAATTCAAAACGTGGCCCAAAACAGAACGCTGCAGGAGTGATGAATGCTAGAAACGAAATAGTATGGGACGATTGTGAAGTGAGGAAATGCTGGCAAGAATATTTCGGAAAGCTGTACAGTAGTGAGGAAAGTAAGACTGAAGGGTTAAATAAGGAGAATATAGAAGAAATGATGAATGAAACTGAGAAGGATATTGGAATAAATGAGGTAGAAAACGGTAGGAAGGTTGAAAAACGGCAAGGGAGCAGGCGTAGATGAAATCACTGGTGAAATGCTCAAGTATGGTGGTGCAAAGCTTATACGAAGATTGCGTGAATTATTCAATGTATGCCTTATGTGTGGAAAAGTGCCGAGTGATTGGAAGAGCGCGATCATTGTACCATTGTATAAGGGTAAGGGGAACAAGAGTGATTGTAAGAACTACAGAGGAATAAGCTTGCTCAGCGTACCTGGTAAAGTATTTGGAAGAATACTGATTGATAGAGTACGAGAAACTACACAATCTAAGATGTGGGATGTGCAAGGTGGCTTCATGCCAGGGAGAGGATGTGTCGATCAGATGGTTGCTCTCCAGCAGGTGATCGAAAAGTGTTTAAAGGTAAAAAGGAAGTTGTACTGTGCGTTTGTAGATCTGGAGAAAGCATATGACAGAGTGAATAGAGAACCTGTGGGAAATATTAAATGAATATGGCGTAAATAAAGGTCTAATAAATGGAATAAGGGCAGTATACAACGGTAGTCGGGCATGTGTTAGGGTGAGAGGAGGTGTGAGTGAATACTTTAATATTGAGCAAGGAGTGCGACAAGGCTGTGTGATGTCACCGTGGTTGTTCAATGTATACATGGATAAATGTCTTAGACAAGCATGTAACGATACAAATGGTGTAATGGTTGGTGACGTAAATGTACGACTCCTGGTGTATGCAGATGACACAGTCTTATTAAGTGACAGTGCGGATGAGCTGCAAACCGCTCTGAGGAAGTTTGATACAGTCTGTGAGAGCATGGACCTAAAGGTAAACGTGAACAAAACTAAGATTGTGGTGTTCAATCGGGAAGGTGGAAAGGAGAGTAGAGTATTTACTCTGCAAGATGAAATTGTGGAGCAAGTGGACGAGCTGGTATATCTCGGTAGAATATTTACTGCAGATGGTACAATTGAGAGCGAGATTGGACGAAGGGTCAATGCTGGAAGGAAAGTGATTGGAAGTATGTGGACGATAATGAGAAATGAAAGCATGAGTCTAGCTGCGAAACGAGCAATCTATAATGGCGCATTCGTCCCGTCAGATTTCTGAGAAGCGCATGTGGTAAAACTAGACGGGACAACACAAAAAATGAATGCATAATGAGGGAGTGTGGTGAGGAAAAGACAATGATGGATAGATATAAAAGTTGTACATTGCGTTGGTTTGGTCACATTGAGAGAATGAACAACGCAAGATTAACGAAACAAATATATGTGGGTGAGGTTAGGGGAAAGGCCGGGCCTTAGGCCGCGTAAAACTTGGCTGAAAGTAGTAGAATCTATGATAAAGGAAAGAAAGATAAGGAGTTTTAAAAACAAAAGGGCATGTCAGAGACTATGAATGAATCTTGCGGAAGCTAGGGAGGTATGCGGAGATAGGAAAGCATGGAGAAAGATTGTGAATGAAAAATAAATAAGAGGCAGGGATTGTTTTGCTTACCCCGCACGGGAATGGCGTGAAGGTTAAGTAAGTAAGTAATGAACAGAAAGTTAGAAGAAGAAATCTGCTTACTGCTTAGTAATACACAATTTTAATTATATATTTTGACATTGACAAAAAAACTAATTAAAGGTCATATATTCAATATGACTTCCATTAGCAGTTAAACGCTTATAGATTTTAGATATAACACTGCTTTTGCTAGTTTATTTGCAGGAAATTCATGGAACGCTCTTCTTATTCCAGCAATTAAATCCTCTACTGAATCTACTGATCTAGAATAAACTCTTTGCTTCATTACTCCCCAAACGTAACAATCTAATGTCGTGATGTCAGGGAACCTCACTGGTCAATTCCATGATCCTATCTATCTTCAGACATCTATCTTCGAAGACATGGTATGCAATCTGGTTATCTTTAATTGCACAGGTTGGACTGCGTTATCCGGATGAAGAGCAGAAAGTAGTTTAAATTTGTACGGATGCATACCATTAGCTCTTAGTATTCTATAAATGGACCCTCGTGAAACACCTAAATCATATTCTTCGGCACAAGAGGATTCTGGAGTCATATCAAAATAGACTAGCACAATTATTAAGTTACCTTCATTTGCCTTTGGTCAAATTCTTTCACCACTAATTCAACACAAGTTGATCTTTTATAATTTTTCTTAGCTTTCTTCTGCTCATTATAGGCAAATTAGGATATGTTTCGTTAAAAACTGTACATGTTCTGTTTATAGTTCTATTGCAACATCCGAGAATATATAAATATATATATATATATATATATATATATATATATATATATATATATATATATATATATATATATATATATATATACATATAAAAGCGAAAATCACTCACTCACTGATAATCATCGCACAACCGAAACAGCTCGACGGATCTACTTCAAATTTTGACAGGACCCTCCTTTCGTGCCCCTAAGTGCCAAAAAATTCAAAAAAAGGATTTTCTGACCAAAACGGCAACCCTCGTCCGAAATATCAACTCGATCGAAAAAATCTCGGACACGTGGATTTACAGTGGCGTGTGGCCGGGTTTGGGTGGAAGTCCTAACTGATATATTAACCCTAAACCGTTGGTCCTAGAGACATGAAATTTGGAGGGTGTCTTGTTTATGAGGTGTAGGTATCCACTAAGAAAGGGTTTTTCGAAATACACTCCTAAGAGGGTGAAATGGGGGTTTGAATTTTTCATATTCTTCAATTAAAATTATGAGACGTCTATCACGTGTTCTATGCAAATTTTTGATACGACGCGTAATTCAACGGCAAAAAAGTTCCTAAGGTATAATTTAAGTATTAGTTCAAATTTTTTCAATATCTGAATAACGATTGATTTTATTAGAAAAAGTGTTGACATACTTTTTAAAGAAAATTTAATTTTACATAACTTTTCTTTATAAACTTTTTTAATAGAATGCAAGGTAACTCTAGAAAATAATTAAATATGAATGAAAATGGTTAAAATGTATTATTGATATTTTATAGAAGCGGGCGGCATTGAAATTTTTTTTTAGTTAACATGTCTATCTGAAATGAAGTTTTAAATGCCATTCCGCCATAGATTACTGGTTTTGTTTTTATAATGTTGCCTGTTTTCGTTATGAACGTATGAGAGGTTGCAATTTGTTTTAATTTTTACCTTCCAACCTACATATACATATGTAAGTATAGAATGTTATGCAATCGACTTTTTAAGTTAACATCTATATTTGAAATCAAATAAAAATAAGTAGAGGGCGCTTGAATTCAAGTTATGTTTACACTGCTATAATGTATATATGGCGGCAATATAATAACAAGCAAGTCATTGTCCAAGTTTGGTGACAAATTCATTCACGCAATTTACTCACTTGGCAACAACGGTTTCAATCACTGATGTATTCAAAGTTGCTGTATACCGTAGCGAAACACGGGTATTCCGTTAAATTTTCTGAAACTTTGGTATGTTGTTGTATACGATTTAGTAACCAAAAGTGTTAATAGGCCTAACTTAATCCTATGGCTAGTTTTCCAGGTACAGGGTGTTAAAGTTGAAAAATGCCCAGTTTTTAGAAATTTGTATTTTCAAACTTAAGAGCTAACTTACACTGCATATTTAACTAATACATTAGTAAATACATACAATTCAAAATGTTTAACTACAGGGTGATTCACAAATATATGAAGGTAGTTTTTGCAGAAACTCACTATTTTCAGTATAACTTCAGGGAACCATTTTTTCAAAAGGTACTATCCAATACGGTATTTTGACGATAAAATGTTGCGCACAAATATTTATTATACAGGGTGTTTTACAGAATAAGCCACAGTATACAATTATTTTCTGTATGACTTAATTCAAAACTTAATTCCGAAGCCATTTTTGATAAAGTTGATACTATTAATATATTTGTATATATATGCTTCAATATATACAGGGTGATTTATTTATTAAATGTTGTTGTATTTTGAGAAAAGTACAAAAACCATGAATACTGTATTTAAAACAGTTTCCTACGATTACACATGTACATGTTCTCCAGACATATTATTCTAAATTTTATACACTAGACAATATAGCTATTAGTTATTATTTTTAGTAGTATAATCAAATACTAGGTCACTGTTTGAGACAATATTTCATGAGTTGTAGTGTAGCACAGATATGCTAAATTAATGTATGCTCTATATTGAATTTTCTATTTATCATTATCAAACATAATCCCATCTATACTGTAAGGAGTTTGAAATTCAAATAAATTACTTAGTTGAACCAGGTTCATATATTGGTATATTGAGTGCTAATTATCGTATGACGTATATGCTGTTCGTTTTTAAAGTTCTAGACGCGTGTCTATGATTTAATCTTTCATGTTGTGTCGCATAGTTGTGTTGGTTTCAGATGACATGTAGTTTGTTTTGACTATCACTAGAATTGAATAGCTATTGTTAACTTGTGCCATTCTGATGCTGTGTGTCTGTGAGTGCGTGTGGTGTGCGTATGTGCTACGTTAGTGTCGTGTGTGCGTGTGTTCGTGTGTCGTGTGTGCGTGTGGTGTGTGTGTGTGTATGTGCGTGTGTCGTGTGCTGTGTGTGCGATGTGTCGTTGTGTGTGTGCTGTGTGTGTGTGCTGTGTGTGTGTCGTGTGTGGTTGTGTGCTGTGTGTGGTGTGTGTGTGTGGTGTCGTGTGTGCGTGTGGTGTGTGCGTGTGTGCGTAGTGCTGTGTGTGCGTGTGTGCGTGTGTGTGCTGTGCTGTGACTGTGTGTGTACGTGTGCTGTGTGCGTGTGTGCGTGTGTGTATGCGTGTGTGTGTGTTGCGTGTGTGCGTTGTCGTGTGCGTGTTGCGTGTGTGCGTGCGTTGTGTTCGTGTGCGTGTGTGCGTTGGTGTGCGTGTCGTGTTGCGTATGCGTATGTGTGTGTCGTGTGTTGTCGTGTGCGTGTGTGTCGTGTGTGTGCGTTGCGTGTTGCGTGTGCGTGTGTGCGTGTTGTGCGTGTGTGCGTGTGTTTTGTTGCGTGTGGTGTTGCGTGTGTCGTTGTGTGTGTGTGTCGTGTGTCGTGTGTGTGTGCTGTGTGCGTTGTGTTGTGTGTGCGTGTGTGTTGTGTGTGTGTTGTGTCGTTGTAGTTGTGCGTGTGTACGTTTTGTGTGTTCGTGTGTGCTGTTGGTTGTGTCGTGTGTGCTGTATGTGTGCTGTGTTGCGTGTGTGCGTATGTGTGTGTGCGTGTGTGCGTGTGTGCTGTGTGTGCTGTGTGCGTGTGCGTTGTGTTGTGTGCTTGTATGTACGTATGTGCGTGCGTGCGTGAGTCTCTTCGTGCGTGCGTGCATGCGTGCGTGCGTGAGTGTAGTGACTGTAATTATAAATATTTTGAATTGGATGTATCTACTAATGTATTACTTAAATATGCAGTAAACATATTTATCCAACAGAAATGTAATCTAGCTCTTAAGTTTGAAAATACAAATTCCAAAAAACTGTGTATTTTTCAACTTTAACACCCTGTATCTCGAAAACTAGTCATAGGATTGAGTTGGGCTTAGTGACACATTCGGTTACTAATCGACTACAATAACATACCAAAGTTTCAGAAAATTTAACCGGTCGCCATTTTTCCATTGCTTGGGTGCGCTCCTTTAAAATATCAGCATTAACATTTCTTATAAACACTAAATTAAACTGGCACTGCAAGAAAACTAACAAACCATTGGTGACAGTTCAGCTTTTTATTTTTTAGTTTTTGCAATAAACAGTAGGTAAGTCAAAAAGTTGAAGAGATGAGTATAAAGAACGTTATATCATTCGAAAGAGAATAAAATTTGGTACCAGGGTGTTTAAAAACAACAGGTTGTTCCAATTGAACAAACGGACCTATGAAGGTTTGAATTTAGTCAAACTCGACATTAAATTTCCTCCACCCTGTATGCAATTAAGCTACTTTGAAAACATAGATGGTAATATTATTCATTCCTCCAGTGAATACCGCCGTTTTATTTATTTTTTTTTTGTACTGTAAAATACACTAACCTAGATACTGTTTCTGTTAAAAATCAAATGATTTAAAAAAAAAAGGTCTGAATCGAGTACAAATTTAGATTTTACGCAAAAACCCTTTTTAATTGAAAAAAATAACATATGATGACCATTTAAAAAAATGTAGTCGTTTTATATAAAAATTACCTTAATGGTACCTTAAGTATAATTTCTCTATCTGTTCAAATAAACGAGTCATAAAAGTATTAGAAACAGGCAAAAAATGATAATTGAACGGTAGCGAACAAATGAAAAGGAAGAAAACAAATGATAAACTACAGAAGGTACCCTTTCAAATCCTATCCATGACATTTACATCAGTTTTGTGAAGATTGTTTTTTTTTCTTTTTCGCCGATAATAAAAGACTCAGTAATTAGCATCGATGTTTGAAAAATATGTAAACGTTCTGTATTTAATAACGAAAACCGAAAGCAAGTCCGTCAATTAATTAATATGCTCACCGTAGAATATTGATAAGATAATTGATTTAAGTAGTATAAGTAATTACACCGTAAAGCGTAATGAATGAGAAATAAAAGTAATGTTAAATTTTGTTCAGAATAAAATTTCTCACAGTAAACAGAACTTGAAGATCTAACATTTTCACCATTAACTGTAAATACAAAGTTTCTTTTTATGTTCCACAATTAATGGAATGGAAAATTACATTCAAAACCTTTTACATTAATATTAGTTAGAGATAAGTACACCAAAGCATTCAAAAATAGAATTAAAACCATATAAATATGACTAACGGAGTCTCAAACTAACAAAGTAATAAATAACTAACACCCTTCTTGTAGACTTATTGATTTATTTCCTATAATTTGCTACGTGTCTAACCACTACACTGCATACATAAAACGGGAGAAATGAGTGAGTTCGGCTAAAACTCTATCAAACGGTCCAAAAACCGCAGAGCACTGGGACTGCATGGGTGTTTTGGAGGTATCCATAAAATAGTTTAAGTTAGAATCTGGTTAGTGAGGAAGGAACCGAAATAGGCGCCACAAGCTTTAAAGAAATAAGGAAAAGAAAGTAGGTTCTTATTCCTTGAAAGAGGGAGAGAGCGTGTAAAGCTTGAAACAGGGACTAATAAGAATAGTAATTAAGTGACAATTCCCTCAACAAACGTATTTATTTCTTTCTTAAATTTCCAACTAAGGAGGCAATAAGCCAAACGTTGTTGTATAGCTATATAAATATATGAATAATAAATAAAATAAATTATACACAGTATGTAAAGAATAAGTTAAAATGAGATTGACGAGGACAAGTCGTGAGCTTGTACTTACGCCCACAGTAATTTATAATTTATAATTATAGTACCAAAAACAACAATACCTTAGCCTGAAAAGGCCAATTTAATAAACCTATTAAATCAGTTACTTACAAGAAAGAAAAATTAAATAATTCAGCTTGCGTTTCGTTTAACAAACTGAATATAAACCCCCTTTTTTGATTAAATTACATAAATACAATCGGAAAAGCTTGTTTAGTCCACTCAGTTTGTCTCGAATAAAAAAATATTAGTAATTAAGCAACTTAAATTAGAAAAAGAAATTGGTGGGAACAACCTTATCCATAAAACGATAGTGTATACTATATATTTGAGCTACCGAGTAGCATTTAAATTAGTACGAAATCTCGCGCCAATATTTGACATGATTCAATATAACGATACACAAAAAGTTACATCTGGTATAAACATTAAAGTTGCAGCAAAGCTACTCACGACCACATGAACAGTAGTATATTATTAATTATCCCAAAAACGGAGGTTCTACATGTATTCCATACTAGGTGTGGATTCAAAATTTTAACTGTTGATTTTGTGTAAAATATTAACTAACATATAGCAGTTCTATATGAAAGAAATTGTGTTAAAGTTAGTTGAAGTCGGGTATCAAGCTGACACCGAATTTACACTACAGGTAACATGTTTAGCAAATACTCGCTGACAGAATTAATATAAATGTATTTAATTTCGTTGTAGGTGATCGTAACCTGCTGAAGGCAATTTAGGTACGAGTTGTATTCGGGGGTAAAACGTTTGTCAAATAATTGCTAACATAATTAAGATAAGTGCACTTAATTTCGTTGAAGACGATCGTAATCTGCAATTTATACATACGGTAAGGGAAAGAGTTGACCTGTGTTTAACCTCAACGATCACGCAATCCCAAGTTGGTGAGACACAGCTGACCGCAGTTTATCAGCAACACAATCCAAGCAATAAGCCGAAGAGATACAGAAAGGGTAATGTTGTTATATCAATGAAGACAAAACCAAATATAAAAATGAACTTTGATGTGATCGTAATGGTAAAGTTATATGGAAACTTAAGTGCTAAAACGAATGTAAAGGATTAGAACGATGTTTATTCAGTGAGAATATGTTACCTCTATGGTCGAATGCGAGCAATAATGTAAATGTCTTATCCAATTGGTTACATTTATTTGTTTGAAGAAGTAATATGAAATTATTTTGTGTTCGAAACCTGAAAGAGAAGTTCTAATACAACGAGGTTAATGAGATATGATACGGAATACCGAAAATGTGTGGATGGAGTGAATTATTTCTATTACATCCGCCTTTAATAGAGATTATGTCACTTCTATACAACAAAGCTATAGTATATTATGAATATTTTCAAAAATAAATGATTCTTAACATCTACGAAATAGAAAAAGGAAAATTTTCTAGAAATTTCAAACATTCCATAGCAATGGCGGTTTTGAACAGAAAGCCAACGCCTCAAGAAACAATTTTACAAACTTCAAAAATATTCCTATCAAATCATTGTTACAGAATTTTATGTATTGTTAACAGAATAAACCGTTGTTTATACAGTGTATTTATTAAGAAATATCCCCGTCTATATTTTGAAACAGCAAAACAACAGATCCCTTTTCAGAGTTAAGTATATCAATCACCATAACTACGTACATCTCAGAGATGGCACTATAGGTATTACTTGAAATTAATTTTAGTAAATGGTAAAGAACTACAGAAAGCTTTAATACGTTAAACTAACGGAACTAAAAACGAGTAAACTTTTGAAATACAAAGGTGGATATGAGAGAGAAATAATTTTCGTAAAACGTAGAAACGTACACGCCATAAAAGAAAATCATATGTGAAGTAGAAATTAGCTACAGTAAGGGAATAATTTTGTATAACGTAGAAAAGTAAGCGTGTCGAAAGAAATCATTTAATCCATCATACTCATTAGTAAATGGCGTAAATACAGAAATTTTAAATCATTATAGTAAAGAAATAGATACGAGTAAGCTTAAAGGACATTAGTAAATGTTTAAGTCACAGATACTTATTTAATGTAACTTTTAGAAACAGTAACCAGATAAAATGATACAATCGATACTTATCGATTTTTGCATGTTAAGTTTGACCGTGAAACGTTATGTTTGTGAGTGGAAAGTTTATGTAAATGAAACACATGTCAATCGCAAATATACTAAAATATAATTTTGCTATCTACGACTACCATTTAGAAATAAATTTAATTCTGTAATTATAAACAAGATAAGCCAATTGGATCACTTCCGATATTAATAATTAAAGTTAAATATGCAATAATTTCTATAACATTAAACAAATAGATAACTCTACAATAGAATCGTAATCTACGTTCTATTGTATAAAATAAACTGTGTTTTAGCAATGCATCTAACCACAAACATATGTGCATGAGGTAACTGACTTCTGAAATTTTCAAATTGTAAATCGACATAAGTGTTATTAATTAGTAATTAAGCCGTTAGGCAGAATAATTAAATTGTAGGAATTGGTAACGTTTTTATATCAATCGCTCCGTTATTTCGTAAATAATAATTTTAGCATGTCAAGATAAGGCTTAAATCATTAATTGATTTAATTTGAATTAATACAACTTTTGATGATGCCTGAGCATAAGAAAACTGGGAATTTCCAAAGGGACCCCACCGCGGACGTGTCGACGTTATATAGGCAGGTCGCGAGGCCGCATCTTTATCTTTTCGTTCTTACTGCATCTAGCACAGATCAAAGCTGCGTAAATTTTCAGAGTATGAAGCAAAAGAGTAGTTTTAAATTGAATTTAACTTAATAGGTACTCCTTCTATAATTAAATCTGAAAGCATTCAATTCACTACTGGTAACCATCTATTTAAATTTTAACCGCTGTAATTTAGTTACATTCAAAGAGCTCGTGTTTATGAACATTCATCATAAATCATTACCGAAGGAGTTTTGTTTGTGAAGGAGATCTGTGACCTTTGTCAGCTTCCACCGTCACGCCGGACCGTACCCTGAATTTTTCCTCCACTGTAACGGTTGGAGCAGCCGTTTGGAAAACGAGCAAATTCAGGACTTTAACCTGCTTCAACCCCTGTACCGAAGAAACCGCCATCTGCATACTGCCCAGTAGTTGACCCCGAAATAGAATGAATACCGTAAATTATAACTAAACTCAATAAAAATATTTCCAAACGAGTTTGATTTTTGTATTGGTGCTCGTTGAGGACAGTCTTCACTTGCCACCACCGAGAACCCTTTCCAGTTTTGTGTATCTCCACTCCTTGATATACTTTACATAGAGTTTGCTAAAAATCTGGCCATCGTGTAGACGTGCAACATAGATGTATTGAAATAAGTGGTACGTAATCAGTGCTGTGGCACATAAAAAATACCTTCGTAACATAATCAAACAAACGTTTTCAAAAAGGAGTGATCATATTGTCTTCGTTTATATATCAGATTTTTTTTTAACGTAACAAATGTATTATTAGCTATACGTTATGTCGTGCGACATATTATTTTTGTGCTAAAACAAAGCAAAGTAAAGTACTTACAAACTGGCGTCTTCTCATATTATGACAACCCAGCAACTTACCTAAAAAAAAAGAAATTAATTATGTTTTACTATTTAAAATATTAATACTACTAAATTGCCCTTTTCAATTACATTAATCTGTAAAATGCAGATAAACACTGCAATAGGTAAAGAAAGCTGACGTAAGTAAGCACTCGAACATATTGTTGCAAATGTGATCTTTCTGGCAGTCGGCCAAATAACGATGTTACTTGCACACCAACACTTTAAAAGTAAATTTTACAAGCGCATACCATTAAGGATAAATATATGTTTTATTTACAGTCGCAAAAACTATTTCAGCACATTAACAATCTAATGTAATTTACAGAAATTACACACTCCTGTATAATATTTCCAGAAGTTTAATCCAGATTCAGTTCATAAGTATGCGGGAACCAAATGGAAATTATCATAAAACGAAATGCGTCCATATCGCTACAAGGATAACATTTTGTTACTCTTGGATAATTTAATGGTTCATAAAATGTATAAAGTTGAGAGGATAACCAACAATCTAAAGTATTGTTTTAAATACATAAAGGAAATGGGAGATTACCCAACCTTTATGTTAAAACAAAAAGTCATTATACATTCTCTTTATAGAATATGTGATTTTAACTGTTGCAATAAGAAGTATTGGTAATATATAATAATAAATCAATTTTATTTCCGGCCTGACTCAGCCAATGGTTGTTTTAAATCTCAACTGGATTTCAATCAAAAGAATCAAAGTAAAAAAATTAACAGATAATATAATAATAATAATAGATACGAGGGTTGAGCCGAATTTATTGAGAATAAGAAACACGGTTAATATTTTCTAGGACTTTATTGTAAATATGCTCAAAGTAATTCCCTTCAACACTGATACACTTAACCATGCTTTCATTCCACTGTTTAAAAGCTCCGAACGAATCTTCTTTCGGCATGCCTTCGAAATAAGCGTGAACTTCGACATCAATCTCTTCTTTGGATGGAAACCTTCTACCCCGCAAATTCCTTTCAAGCCCAAAGAATAGCCAGAAGTCGCACATCGCCAAATCAGGCGAATATGGTGAATTTTTTTTTTTTTTTTTATGATTGTGGACCTGAACAGGCTAAATTTAGCCTATTGTGCTAAAGAACTCAGGAACACTTAGGAGGATGGATAGAGGGATAATGAATTACCAATAGATGCCTATGAACAGCTACCTTAAATTTTCACAGATCATAAGTGAGAGGAAAACAGGAACTAGGGAGATCATTCCAGAGTTTAGAATCCGCGTAGAAAAATGTGAATTGCGCCCGTTTGGTATGACAAGTGGAGATTTGTGCTGCATACTGATAATGTGAATGAGCGAACCGAGTGTTTCACGCAAAGATAGCCCGAGATGGTATCAAAGAATATAATTCAGCAGCACAATAGCCGTTGTAATAACGATAATACAAAGAAAGAACTGAAACCATCCTTCTATGCTCAAGGAACTGTACGTGAGAAGTTAAGTACGGGTCATTTATAAGCCTAATCGCTCTCTTTTGAATATGATCAACGATATCGAGAGCGTATTGGGAAGCACTAACCCAGAGGTGAGAATTATATTCCAGATGAAGCCGAATTTGAGCCTTATACAGCAGAAGGAGTTTCTCGAGAGGTAAAGTACTGCTTAGATATGTACAAAAAGCCTATTTTACGAGCAGCTGTTTTCGTAGCTGACTGAAGATGGTCAATCCATGAGAGATTTGAAGATGCAGTCATACCCAACAGAGTAATAGTCTGAAAACTTAAGAACTGAGCCATTCATACTTACAACAGGAAATGATCGATCTTTTTTGGCGGACACAAGGCAACACTGAGTTTTGTTAGCATTAAATTTAACTAGATTATTGCTTCCCCATTCGAGAATACATTGAATGTCTTTGTTGATTGAATTTGCCATTTCAGCTTTAATTCCTTGATTTGACATAGAAGGTAGATTATCATCATGAGTAGACTGAGATGAACTACAGTGAAGAGTGCTATCGTCAGCAAAGCAATGGATGGGGTTAGTTGTTGAAGTAATAAGGTCATTTATGTACAACAGAAAAAGTGTAGGCGCTATAACGGATCCCTGTGGTACGCCCGCCTTAACGCTAACTTCTTTTGAGATATCTAAAGCGACTAAAACTGTTTCACCGGATTGCTCTACTGTATTGTTCGAAACTTGGGTCACATATGAAAGAAGATCACCTGTTGAACGACTTTGCCTAAACCCATATTGGTGGTCACTAAGGAGTTTGTTAGTTTCAAAGAACGTGAGCAGTTGCTGATTGATGGCTTTTCCATAATTTTAGGCAAAATGGAAGTGATGGTAATTGGTCGGTAGTTTGAGGCAATAGCTGGGATACTGTCTGGGCCAGTCGCCTTATTGAGATCAAGCAAGAGCTTGTACCGAAAATGAATAGGTTTCATAGCGTATGAAGAAGAGTTGACTAGGGGCACATCTTTTCCAGAATCATTGAGACACGAGTTTGATGCAAACAAATCCACAAAAACATTGGCTTTGTCTACAGAATCAGCAACTACCGATCCGTCAATAGATGTCACGGGGGGAAATGAAGATATTCCAAAGTTTTTACTAATGGCTTTAGCTAAAGACCAAAATTTACGACTGCCTAAAGGAGATGTAGCTAGTTCATTGCATTTTCGTTGTTCGAACAACTTTTTAGTTTTATTGATGTCACTTTTGCAGATATTTCTAGCACCAACGTATTCTACATGACTGTCGACCGATTTATTAGATTTCCATTTAATGTAACATTTATTTTTTAAAGATATTGCATCAGCACAAGCCTTATTGAACCAGGGTTGGGAACGTGAATGACCTATACGGTACTGTTTTTTGGGAATGTATAACTCCATTCCCATGAAGATGACTTCAGATACTGAAATAGCGATGTCCGAAGAAGAGGACGACTTAAAACAATATTCACGCCATGGAAAGGTTGCAAAGAAATCCCGTAAATCACTCCATCGAGCTGACTTAAAACACCACAAGGTTCTATCGGTTTTGCGAACAACAGTGGAATTAGGTACAGTAGCAATGATTTCTATTAGACAATGGTCGGAAAGAACTAAAGGTGAAAGAACGGAAGTTTTATAAACAAGAGCGTTTGATGTAAAAAAGAGATCTAGAAGATGTGGTGTATGGTTAGCGTTGTCAGGGATTCTTGTGGGTTCAGAAATCATTTGTGTGAGATCACATGAAATAGCAAATGTTTCTGCACTATGACCAGCAGGATTTGTAGTAGATGAAAACTGAAGCCAATTAGAGTTATGAACATTGAAATTGCCTACAATTGAGATATCGCAAGAAGGAAACTGAGACAGGAGATAGTCAACTTTCATACTAAGGTAATCGAAGAAGTCTTGAAAGTTGCTGTCATTAGGAGACCTATAAATGCAACAGTAGAATTTCACAAAATTAGGACCAGAATGTTTAAACCAAATCACGTCAAAATTTTTATTTTCTAAGGAAGAAACCCTCTTGCAAGCAATTCTGTCCTTGATGTAGGAACATACGCTTCCTTTATATCGAAAGTTAGAGTGAAGGTGGTATTGAGGAAATTGCAAGTCGGGTGACTCAGAGCTTTCAGAGGAGACTTGTGTTTCAGATAGAAACACAATATCAGGTTGTAATTGTTCAAGATGTTGGTGAATAGCATTAAGATTAGACCTGTTACCGCGGATGTTGCAGTAGTGAATCAGAAAGTTGATACTTTCGATGACATTATTTAATTCAGTAATGCGATTATAAATCTCGCGAAGAGGATTAACAGTCGTGTATCGTTTTGCATATAAATTTAAATTATGTATGTTGCCCGCCAGCATTTGCCGCCTAGTTGCCATATTAGGATTTACTAGCGCTTTATAGGCAGCGAGTCGGTCATTTACGATTCTTCGTACCGACAGGTCCGTTAATCCGGAATTTCTTGCTATTTATAACATTACATTGTATTTGCGTCGTTAGATCCAATTTTGCATAATTTGCATTCTCTTGTATTGAAAGAGTGTTACACCTATTTGACTATTTAATTTTAAGTTGTATTTGTTTCGTTTTGGTTCGGAAGTGTTTATTAAAAAAAAAAAACTTGTAAGCTATCGAAGTTTTTATTATGATGAAACCAGCACCTGCAATAGGCGGTTTCTCCATCTTGAGGGGTCGGCTTCCCACTACTCATTCTTGTGATTGTAACAATCTTACAAGTCGACTTAATCAGATATTTAAGAGAGCCAAGATAGTTTTCAAAAGGAAATGCCGAAAAGTTATCAAGTGGTCCATATTTTTCAACATCCTGGCATAAATATAGTAAAGTGTGTACATTATAAATAAGAAACGTATCACCATAAATAGTTGCACTGTGTTTGACAAAAATCTGCAAAAAATGTTGAGCCCACCTAATTCTCATAGTTGATAGAGGTTTATTTGAAATTAAAAGCTCTATTACTTTTGTATTTTTTTCAGCCAAAAACTGGAGAGTTAAAGCTGCCGTATGGGACAATGCATTATCATGATGCAGCATAATTCGCTTGTCTGGAACCCTACTGACCACATCAGGCAAACATTTTTCAATGTACCATTTAGCTCTAACTGTCTTTTGTCCTTCTAGATTAATTACCTTTACTAGACCTGTACTTCTGAAGAATACTACATACATAACCTTTTTCATAGCTCGCTGCTTCTTTGTCATTGTTAGAGCTTCCTCATCTTCGTGTATCCATACACGACTCTCTTGGGCTATTTTGGAAAAAAATTGATGTCCACTATTATTTAAGAGATTTAAAGTTTCATGGCCAATTCTTACACGCTCTGTTTTTTGGAAGTCAGAAAAGTGATGCGGCACAAAACAAATTCCTTTAAATGCAGATGATCCAGTATCATTGTTCTAACAGTTGAGGATCTAATCTTGAGTTGATGCTCTATTACCGAATAAGTGATTTTATTGTCCTTTGAATTATTTTTTTAGGAGCAGCAATGTTTTTGTCGGTAACAGCGGTAAGAGGTCGCCCTGTTCCTTTTTGATGCTGTACACAATTCTTATCCCGTTCAAATTCCTTATAACATCGGTAAATTGTAGCTAATGAAGGTCCTTCTTCACTAAAAGCCGAATCTAGACTCTCTTTGCACTCATAAGTGCTTAAACATTTTTTAAAATCATAATAAATTATGATTCGAACGTGCTCTCTGGTTAATTCTACTTTTTTTACTTGTGATGCCATTAAAAAAAATTAATAACTAGAGTTATAATAAACGTAACTTCTAAAGCAAAACTTCAAACGACAGACAAAGGATTGCTCTAAATAGCAATGTATGTTTTGTTTCTCACGGTCTATTAGTTTTTCTTATTCTCAATAAATTCTGCTCAAGCCTCGTATAACAAAAGGAAATTTTTCACTCATAGGTTGTTTATATGTAAGGTGAGTATTTAGTGCGGGATTGGTTATGATAGAGTACATCAAAAAAAGTTGTTTACAAAAATTATAGCAACGATATGCTCGTTATTTGGAAAATATTCCGATCTCTACAGGGAGATTCATAACTACATTTATATTCCTCTTATAATCCCTGTTCTTACAATATCAGGTTGTACATAACCATACAGAGTATTTAATTAGTTATGGCCATTTTTGTATCGAAATCGCTATGAAATAAACACTATATATGTAGAGAAGTAATAAATAAATAATTATTTATTTTACATAATAAGGTAAACAATATGGTCTAGTATTAAAACTAACTGTAACAAAAAATCATCGACGAATATCTGTATACAGAGTGAACCAAACAGAATTAAGATTTTCTCAAATTTTTTAAATGCACCTCCCTACATTTTATTTTCTCAAAAGATTGTATTTGTTATACTCTTTCAATTTTATGAAGCTTTCCCTATACCCAAATTCTTTCCGAGAAATGATTAATTTTCTTCAAATTTTAGGAATACCTTAAATTTGTGTGACTAAAAATAATTTAATATTTAATGTAACAAAATTATTTTTATACAATAAACAATTAAAATATAAGATAAACCATAAAAACATGCAATGCAGGTAGGCAATTTCTATATTACTATTATCAACAATAAATCTGATCAAAACATCTTTAAGAAAGCAAAACAGGTAGGCTTTGAAAAAATTATTATTATTATTATTACCGTCTGAATCAGTGAGTTTTTTGTGTATAAGCTTTAAAAATGATTGTAGATGAACCAACAGATATGATTTGTATATTAGGAGAAAGTTGGAAAAATTGTCTACTTGCATGAAAAATATATCAACAGCAATATGCTGAACGGAGGCGCCCAAAAACAAAAGCGTTTGAAAGATTAATCGATAGTTTTGGTCGTACTGGATCAGTCCTATATGATAAACAAAATGAATAAAAATGTTATAACTGAAGAAGAGGAATATCATGTACTGCTAGCCGTTACTGAGGATCCGCACATTATCACTCGTGGAATTTCACGTCAACATGACATTAATCAAACCTCGGCCGTAAAGACACTTCACAAACATAAAATGGATCCCTACCACATACAATTTACATCAAGAATTGACAGGCGATTATCCTCGCAGATTAGTTTCTTGGCAGCAAGCCCGTGGTGGCCGATTTTCGTTTTCGATTTTATGCCATTTGGAGATGAGGCTACATTTAAAAAAATGGAACATTGAGAGCAATACTTAGTAATACTCATAGTCAATGTGGTGGTCTATACATTTGGGGTGGTATTGTGGGGGACTATGTAAATGGACCACATTTTTTTGACGGCCGTATGACAGGTGGTGTATATCTAGACTTTGTTAATAATCGTTTGCCATTGTTACTTCAACATGTTCCATTGAATATTCGACAAGGAATGTGGATTTTACTCGATGGTGCTCCAGTTGTCACACTGCTGCAATTCACAGCTATCTAAATAATCACATTCCAGCTAGGTGGGTAGGTAGAGGAGGACCAACTGCATAGCCAGCTCTATCACCGAGTTGTCAAACATTGATTTCTGCATATAAAAACCGTGTGTATTACAAGTCTCCAACAACATCAGATGATAAGAAAAACAGGATAAGAGAAGCTTGTAATATCGGGTGTCTTAATAAGAGTGCACTATTTGAATTTGGTGTATTTTTTTTTCTTGTATGTCACCTATAATTGTTCCGATTAATAAAAATGTAGCGTTACTCAAAAGAAGAACGTGTTATCATTGTGAAGGCTCATTACAAAAATGGAGAAAGTTACGCTGAGACCGCTTGCAAACTACGTGGAATTTTTGGTCGAGAAAGTGCACCTAATATGTCCACAATTCGAAGAGTAGTAAAAACTTTTAAGAAACTGGATAGGTTGTGGACAGTAAGTCTCCTTTGCGTCGACGTACCGGTAGATCTCTTGAAAATATTACTGCTGTAAACGAAAGTGTGGCCGAAAACCCGAAAATATCAATTCGGCGTCGTGCTCAACAACCTCAAACTTCATGAAGCACTACGCAGCGAATTTTGATGAACAACCTCCACGTTCACCCGTACAAGATTCAGCTTGCTCAGGAGCTCAAACCATCATACTATGCAAAGCGTCGGCAATTCGTTCAATGGGCAATAGATCATAGTGAAGCGAACGCCGATTTTTCGAAAAAAGTCATCTTCACCGATGAAGTGCATTTCCATCTGAATGGCTTTGTGAATAAACAACTGTCTGGTGCAGATTTTGCGGTGTGATTGGACCTTACTTTTTTGAAAATGAGGTCGAAGTTGCAGTGACTGTGAGGGGCATTCGTTACAGGAATATAATAACGGAGTTCTTGTGCCCTCAACTGAATAGTAAGGATCTGGACGACATGTGGTTTCATCAGGACGGTGCCACCTGCCACACCGCCCATAAAACAATCGATTTATTGCAGTCACGATTTCCAGACCAAATCATCCCACGAAACTGGCCACCAAGATCATGCTATTTAACGCCGTGCGATTTATTTCTTTGGGGTTTTGTGAAATCTAGGATTTACGCGAATAAACGAGAAACAGTTACTGAGCTCAAGACCGAGATCCAACGCGTTATCAGTGAGATACAGCCACATCTTTGCCAAAAAGTCATCAAAAAATCAGGAAAAGAGTATTGGACTGTCATCAGAGCCGTGAGGGCCATTTGCTGGATATTTTATTCCATACATAATCAGAACATGTCTTATTTTTAATGCAATATAAATATCACAACTTACTCAAAAAATACGTGTTTTTATTTTTAAAGAAAATAGCGCACCATTTAGTATTGCTGTACAAATGTTAACAAATCTAGCCCACTCATTTGAAAATCGAATACAAACTTGCATTGATGTTGTAGGTGGACATTTTGAACATTCACTTCAAACTTATTTTGCGATACAAAATACTCCGTTTAAATCACATTCATCTAGAAATTGCCTGCCTTCGTTATGGTTTATGTTATGTTTCAATTGTATAAAAATAATTTTGTTACAGTATTCAAGATTAACTTTTTTTTAGTCACACATATTTAAGGTATTCCCAAAATTTCTCGGAAAGTATTGAAATTAGGTATACGGGAGTGCATTTAAAAACTTTGAGAAAATCGTAATTTACTTGTTTGACTCACCCTGTATACAGATATTCGTCGATGATTTTTGTTACAGTTAGTTTGAGTACTGGAACATATTATTTACCTTATTATGTAAAATAAACAATAATTTTTTATTACTACTCCATATACATAGTGTTTATTTCACAGCGAATTCGATATAAAGATGGCCATAACTCTTTAAATACTCTGTATGGTTATGAATTGTAAGGACAGGGATTATAAGAGGAATATAAATATGTGGAAATATACAGGGTATGCCATTAAAAAATTGTATGTTTGGGTTACCGCGTAGTTATAAATCACCCTGCAGAGATCAGCATATTTTCCAACTAACGAGTATATGGTTGCCTACAATTTTTTTAACTTTTTTTTTATTGGCTCTATCATAACGCAGTAATCGACCAATCACACACTAAATACCTACCCTGTATATATATATATATATATATATATATATATATATATATATATATATGTACATATACACAGATAATCCGCATATATAATATATAAGACCCTTTTTGCTATGTTCCAACACATCTAAGGCTCTACTTTTACTTGCGAGACCCATTTTTGGGCGTCTCCCTATAGTTATAGTGTATATATTGTTTGTACTATTTTTTCTTCGTTTCCAGAGTTCAGTCGCTCTTTTCTTGAAGGGATTGTATTTTTTACTCTTTTCCGTGCAGATATACAGGGTGTCCCAAAAGAATGGAATATTCTATTTATCTCGGTAAATATTTATTTAATCAAAAAATGTCTTAAATAAAAGTCTAGTATTTAGTCCTTCATTGCAGGAAGATATTTAGTTATTGGTTTCTTAAAAAATAGAGAAGCAGCGAATATCACTAAAATTCTTTAAACGACAAGGTACCCCTATATTGTACTCATTTGATAGAGAGGTTATTTCTCTTTTCAATGATATAAAGCTTTAATACTTTCACTGAATTAGTTTTTGAGGGAAAAGCGGAAAAGTGATAGTAGAGTGATGTTAAATTTATTATGAAATCTACATTAACATAATAACTGAACTAATCTGAAATTACTCTAACAAGTTTATTTTAGGTTAATATTAATCTGGACACAACAAAAAAAAAGAAGCTACAATAAATATTCAAACTGAGCACCGTTCACAGCCTTGTAGTTATAAATTCTACGTTCAAATTCATCAATCGCATTTGAAACAGCTTAAAGTGTGATGTCCGTCATCTCTGTACGAATTCGATTTTTTAAGTGCACTATATCTCGCGGCCTATTTACGTAAACCTTACTTTCAAGATCACCCTAAAGGAATAAATCCAGCGGACTTAAATCTGGTGAACGAGCTGCCATTCTACTGGACCGCTGCCCATTCTACTGGACCTCTTCTGTCTATACAACGATTTGGAAAGATATCATTAAGGTACTGGCGGACATTGATCTCAAAATTCGGAGAGGTGACGCCTTGTTGGAACCATGTTCTGTCGTAGGGTACATCCGGATCGTCTTCATAGGGCTATAAGGCAGCTAATGCAGGAACTACCTCAAGGCGTACAAAATTTAGACAAACCTCGGCTTTAAATTACTCTAAACAAAAAAGGTCCGAAACTCTGGTTTCCCATCATTTCTGCCCACACTATCGTAATACAGACCAAGGCTTAGATAAATTCATAACAGCGACTGTTGAAATTTGTTTAGAGCAGCAGTTTTTGCATTCGGACATTAACATTAAGATAATCAACCTTTTGAAATATAACCGATAGGTATCATTACGTATAGATTTGAATTTCCGTAACGCTCTATTCCTCTGCTGCATAAGCGAAGGTGTTTTAGGTTTAGTTACACAAACATTTTTAATGGCGCGTATTTGTCAAAAAGGGGATTTAAAAATAATTAAGCAGTTCAATTCTATTATCAAGTGATGGTTCCTTAGTCAAGTTAAACCATTATTGGGATAGATCCCTATGAAACAGAATGATTCATTCGATACAAAAAATTTAGCCTCAAAATTGGCGCGCTCAATGATACTTTTGTAGTATACTAATTCATGATTAGTAAAAAGATCACAATTGTTGGCGCATTTGTCTTCTGCACAGGTCACATCAGATATGAAGATAAGATTAACAATCTTACTCGACTTCTTACATACTCTAGTAGGAGTAGCAATTATTTGCTTTATATTATAGCTTTCAAAACATAATTCTATTGGATTACGCAATTTCATGAAATTAATATTTAAGTCTACTACACATATTAAGATATTAGACGTAGGCGTAACTGGGGATAATATGTTACCTCACTCCAGAATAAGAGCGTTTGTATTTGTGTTAGGTCTGTAAAAACCGTCAACAATTAAACACTTTGAAGAGATTTTTTTTGCAAATACAAGAACTCTAGCTGTTCCTTAACAGCAAATTCATATGAAATAATTTAGCAGTCATACCAAGACTTAACATAAGCCACGGCCCCTCCACCTCTTGCATGATTACCGTCTTTTATAAATATATGGTACTGATATGTCAAAGAGGTTTCATTTCCAGAGTTTAGCCATGTCTGTAACAAATATTATGTCATAAGGGTTTTCTAGTACATGAAGTAAAACAATTTCTTAAATTGCACTTTTATTCTAAATTCAACACTATCTTATTTGTTATTGAGTATTCAGATTATTTTATATTTGTCTTGTTATCAAAAGTGCATTGTACAATAAACTAGTAAACACGATTCGTAAATAAACATAAATCAAATTATAAATTTGAGAGTGAAGTTACGCAACTAGAAAGGGTTGAAAATAAATCGCAAATTTATTAAAATATTTTATGCAAATATTTAAGTTCAAAATAAGTTTACGAATTAACCTTTAAAACTGTTAATTAACATTAAACGAAGTATAAATTAGTATTTATTTTAATAACAATTTCGAAATCAAATTCGGAAATTGTACAGTTAACGGACCGCCACTGCTAAAACCTTGATCTAAGTTAGTTTGGAGGTTAAAAATAGAAGAAGCACTTGTCGATAAAATTAGTACTAAAAGAGCAAAATTTATTACAGAATTAAATGATTTAAACCCCGTTTGATAGGCCGCATTTTGTTTATTAAAAATTACATATTAATTTCACATATAACGTTTGCGTGCTACTTTCTTTTTGTAAAAATGTGGTTAAAAATTGTAAAGGTACGGTCTGCTTTCAGCGAGTAGTCGAGGCGTTTAAACGTGGCGTTTAATCGCTGACGGCCAATCGCACCTAGTGGTCTGTCTACGTCGTCAGTTTCAGTGATAGACTAGTCGCCAATCAGTGTAATCCGTTTGATAAAAATGACTCCTAGTGAACTTGTGATTGCAGCACAGTTGCTTATGGAAGAAGCAGAAGATGATGACATTTTGCTATTAACTTTAAAAAAACGTAGAAAGATTCATAACATGTTTGTTCAAAGAAAAAAAGAAGGGTGTTTTAGCACGCTGATAATGAGACATTTAATTGATGACGAAACTAAATTCAGAGAATACTTCAGGCTCACCAGATGTCAGTTTAACGAACTGTTAAATCTTCTATCCGCTGACTTAAAAAAAACTTCTAGTAAATGCGTTCAAAGACCAATTACAGCTAGGGAAAAGCTTGCTTTGGTGCTAAATTTCAGGTTAAGAATGCCTGTAGAAATATGCAAAACCGAATTTTCTTTTTAGGTACTTGGCTACAGGAGAATCCTATCGTTCCATGGCATTTAATTTTAGAATTTCCCATAATTATATTAGTGTATTGGTACGAGATGTTTTAAAAGTGCTATATAACAAGTTAGTGCCTGTTTTCTTGAAACAACCGTCGAAAGAAGATTATATTAGAATAGCTGTGAAGTTTAACTAAAAATGGAACTTCCCAAATTGCTGCGGAGCTATTGACGGAAAACACATCCGTATTGTTTCTCCACAGAATTCAGGAAGCTTGTTTTTCAACTACAAGTCAATCTTTTCTATTGTGTTGCTGGCAATTGTTGACGCTGAATGTAAATTTGTATGTATTGATGTTGGTGCATATGGAAAGGAAGGGGACAGTGGCATCTTCACTAAGTCGTCAATGTTTCATCTTTTCAATAATGATAAATATATGCCAGAGAATAAACCTCTACCAGGTTCAGACATACGATTACCCTATTTTATTGTTGGCGACGAGGCGTTTAAACTTTCAAAACATCTTCTCCGTCCATATCCACGAGATCATGCAAACACTGATATACAAAAGCGTGTGTTCAATTACCGCCTGTGTCGAGCACAAAGAACTTCAGAAAATGCATTTGGATTACTGTGTCAAACATTCAGGATCTTTTACTTGCCAATTTCTGTACAGCCTTCTACAGTAGATAATAACCGTAGCATGTTGCTTACACAATATGATAAGAACCTCTAGTCAAAGTTCTACAGAAGATATTGACTGTAACATGCCTAAGGACAACATGATTAGGTTAAGGCCCTCGGGCGGAAATTCCACTGTTGCAGCATTTCAAATTAGAAATCAGTTTACAGAATTTTTCGACAGTCACCAAGGCTCGGTGACCTGGCAGCTGTAACACGTAACAGCAATAGATAATTAGGATTTAGTATACCTTGCGATCTCGAGTGAAATGCTTGGATCTGTATTATTAAAAAAATAGAAAAGTAAAACTATTAGCTATCTAGAAACATGTTTTTTTTATTTAAATATCACCATTATAAATTATAATGACTGAAGAGATCTGCACAATCGGTAAACGCTTGAGGTTCCTGGATATTGCATGAATATTGTGTCGTTCCATCATAATCTTTATATGTATCAATTGAACTGAGGGAGGTACGTGAGGTGGATGTAGTGGGACGTGATTCTGTTTGCCACATTTTCAACTCCATTCGGGTAACCACGTCCAGTACTTCTTTCTTCGCCCTGAATACTAAATGAGGCGGAAAGGTCATAACTGTGTCAGCCATGCTGGCAAAAAATGTTTTGATTGGATGGGTTCTGTCTGAAGTGGCAAGTGATTGTTCCATTTTCTTAAATATACGCTGTCTTTCGGTTTCTCTATTATTAATTGTTTCCAAAAGTTGCTCATTACCAATAAGTTTCCTCTTTCTTGAAGGTCCTTGATGTATATTTGTATCCAACTTTTCCTGTGCAATACTTCTATTCTCTTTTGATGGGCCTTCATTTATATTTTTATACAAATTTTGTGTTTGTGGAGAATTTCTTTCCGTATTTGTATCGTCATCTTCTACAATATCTTCCGTTTCTTCACTTGGGAAAAGCTCAGGTTCGGTTAATGTTTGCTTAAGGTCCGTACCTTCTGCTGCGTCATTTGGGATATCTGAATTGCCTGAGTCTGTTTCTTCTTCTACCGATACATTGCTTAACGTTCTAAAAAAGCATATCCTGTCACGTATTTAAAATTAAATATGTGTATAAAAATACATTACATTCTATTAGACCTAGTTTGCTCTAAAAAGTTAAGAGCATGCATATGAACCCATGTAATTGTAACCTTCGCCGAAGAACCAGTGCCCTGCTTCATATTTTTCTTCTTTCTCCAATAGACGTCTTTCAAACTTTTCCAACGAGTTTTGCATTCAGTGACTGGAAAAAGGACGGATGACGATAAAATAAAAAATACTGTGGGTGTTTTTATTTGACAACATCGCACACAGACGACATTTACAATTCAATTGTTAACCACTTTTTCTCCAAACAATGTATCGTGAAAAACACGTTTATTACAGAAACTTATCACTTTTGTCCATGTCCTTTGCTATTATTTTCCAAACATTATCTCGTACATTTTGGTCCTTATACAATTCATGATTTAAATTGTACAATGCTGGATGTGTCGACACCTCGTGAATCAATTTTTCGTCTTCCGCTTTAGAAAATCTAAGTCTATTACCTTTGGAGCTCATTCTGCATGAACACTCGCGAGCGATTAGTAAACGCGCGCGTTTAAGTTGCCTGTCGACCGATTTTGCCACGAGACGACGCGTCTTGTGTCGACTTGTATCGACTTGTCGCTTAAACCAGACCATCCCTATGATATATGATATAACCTATTGACACGATTAAACGCCGCGTTTAAACGCCTCGACTACTCGCTGAAAGCAGACCGTACCTTACGGTTATTTAAATCTAGTAGTGACAGTGTAGAAATTTTAAAAGGCCTGAAGGTCATACAAAGAAATCTGACCAAAACAATACTAAGTGATATATTCATTTTATATATGTCATTGATTGTGTGCTAAACTCAACCGCTTACTGAAATGCTTAAGTACTACAGCGGCATTTCAACATTTTTGAAATAATTATAAAAAATATTTTGTAATTAATTGAACTGTGCAGTTAAACTTCATTGTCAAGAAGTGTCACATCGATTCAAAGTAAATGCAATTTTATTGTATCGTGGATCAGTGTAAAATTTGTGTAAGTGGAACTATATTAAGACATTTAATAATAAATAATTAACAGCATTTATTCATTCTTAATTTATATTTCAAATAAAGTGTGGGACAGTATTATCCGATTACAGTGTAGTCGTTCGTGCTTCAAATTCTAACATTAAGTGGTCCATTATTAAAGAAACAATCTGACTTTTCATGGAATATTGGAGCAGCAAATACACTTACTAAATTGTGGTTTCCAGTTGACACGCCAATAATTGTCAGAAGGATTACGCCGTATTGGATTAATCCGCAATAGGTGAGACCATTATTTAACAACTCGTTGATAAATAATGGTTGAGTACGGATATGAGTTTTATGGTATACATATACATATATATGTATATATATATATATATATATACATATGAAGTTGATGTTCTTCCGGGCTTGGTCTCGCGTAGATTCTCCTCCATGGTTCTTAAAAGAACCCATGTTGAAACGATGACGTTTCGGCATAATCTCATCTGCCATTTTCAAGTCTTCGTGTTCTGCTTCTGGTAACTCGAACTGAACTGAGGTCCTCGCTGATGGTCGGCGGTATTTGTATGCTGACTTTCTTGGTCGATGCCCTGGTTATTGGTCGTTGTGATGATCCTTTCACTTTCACTTTCTCCTTTTCTCCTCCTTTCTCTAACCGATTCCTCCTTTCCCTTTCGTTCGTGACTGGGTGTTTCCTGAGAATAGGCTTCCAGGTCGAAAGTAATCTCTGAGTGTCGTCTCGTGAATTCAAATTATGTGGTCGTTTTTCGATTTCGATAGCTTCTCTGATAATCCGGTGTGATAGATACTGTATGTTTGCTATTGTCTTTGTGTTCTCAAACTCTATCGCGTGTGAGGTCTCCTTGACATGTTGGGCCAGTGAAGACGTTTTCTGGTCTTTTTGTACTGCGTTACGATGTTCCTCTCTTCTTACATTAATGCGTTTGTTTGTTTGGCCTATGTATGTTCGTGAACAATCCTGGCATGAAATCTTGTACAATCCTTGATCTTCGAGTGCTATTTTAGTTTTCGGGGTTTGCAACATGTTGATGGTCGTGAAGATGGTTTCGATGTTGTCTTCGAAGGATTTTTCCGATTCTGTCAGTCGTGCCTTGTACATATGGTAGACAGGATTTCCACCATGGAGGTGGAAAAGGATAACAAACTACCATTCCTAGATGTACTAGTGTATAAAAAGGATAATGGAATATTGGCTGTATACCGGAAGAGTACACATACCAACCGATACCTGAATGCCAAATCGCACCATCACCCAACACAGCTACAATCAGTGGTTAGAACACTGATCACAAGATCGAAACGGCTAACAGATAAGAACAACATGCATCAAGAAACAGTTAACATCAGAACGGCGTTACTACAAAATGGATTCTCCAAAACAAACATAAATAGAGCAGAAAAACCAACACAACGGAAAGATAGCGACACAAACATACCAGTAGCCAAATCCTGTCTACCATATGTACAAGGCACGACAGACAGAATCGGAAAAATCCTTCTAAGACATAACATCGAAACCATCTTCACGACCAACAAAAAATTATCGAACATACTGCAAACCCAGAAAACTAAAATAGCACTCGAAGATCAAGCAGTGTACGAGATTCCATGCCAGGATTATTCACAAACATACATAGGCCAAACACAGACGCATTAATGTAAGAAGAGAGAAACATCGTAACACAGTACTAAAAGACCAGAAAACGTCTTCACTAGCCCAACATGTAAAGGAGACCTCGCACGCGATAGATTTTGACAACACAAGGATAATAGCAAACATACAGTATCTTTCACACCGGATTATCAGAGAAGATATCGAAATCGAAAAACGACCACACAATTTGAATTCACGAGTAGAAACTCAGAGATTAACTTCGACCTGGAAGCCTATTCTCAGGAAACACCCAGTCACGAACGAAAGGGAAAGGAAAAATCGGTTAGAGAAAGGAGGAGAAAAGGAGAAAGTGAAAGTATCATCACAACGACCAATAACCAGGGCATCGACCAAGAAAGTCAGCAAACAAATACTGCCGAACCATCAGCGAGGACCTCAGTTCAGTTCGAGTTACCTGAAGCAGAACACGAAGACTTGAAAATGGCAGATGAGATTATGCCGAAACGTCGTCATTTCAACATCGGTTCTTTTAAGAACCATGGAGGAGAATCTACGCGTGACCAAGCCCGGAAGAACATCAACTTTATATCCAGCACTCGCGGAAACCTGAAAATTAACATATATATATATATATATATATATATATATATATATATATATATATATATATATATATATATAGGTTTATTGATTATTTAGTCAATAAATAACAACATAAAAGTTATATTTTCTTTATATTTCGATAACATTTGATATCTTCCTCAGAATGAAGAATTGAAATTTATAATGACATATTTAACTAAATCAAAACATACTATATTTTTATAAATTTTCTAAAATAGAATCGTAACAATTTGGTAAATCTTTTATATCTTTTTTGGTATTACACACATTTTTATTAATTTTAATGAATAACATTTCCGAAATGAGCCGTTTCTTATAATTATTTTCTAAATCTAAACATTTAACCGATTTAAAATCGAAAGAATGTTTTAAATCTATAGAAGGTTTGGTAAAGACATACAATTTGGTTTTAAATTAATGTCGCTTTTGTGGTATTTCATAAACGGTATTTGTTTTATTTACTTTAGGGATTTTGGTTTTCAAATTAGTGAATAAACTAAAGCTTTTATTTAGTGGAAAAAATGCAGGTGTGATGTTGAATTTGGACAGTGATTTTACAAAAAGAAATGCAACAAAATTGTTAATTTTGCATTTCATTTAATTCTAAATAACTTTGTTATTATCGATTTGAGAAAAAAAATGTGGGCTAAAAAAGTAGTGTTTTTTATGCTCTATCTACTGGCGTCGCCACTCTTGTTATTCCAAAGTTATGATATAAACTTTTGTTTTTTAAATGGAAGATATAGTGGGCTGTGTCTTTATCAGATGCGCATTTTTTTAAGCTTTATAACTATATCAGACATGATGTCTTTATTTTTAAAAATAAAAAAGTTATAACGATTTTATTATTGATTTCGAGTTTTCCATGGAAAAATTGAATTAATTATCACAGTTTTTGACAGTTTTACACCCTTTGCATAACAAATACAGAATTTTTTTCATTTCAAACTTTGATGAGCGAAAACAACATTTAGTGATTTTTCTTTTAATTGTTGTAGAATCGTGATTATTAGGAATACAACAAAATGATACGAATAAAAATTTTAAACGTTTTAATGCATAACATGTTGTACATACTAATTTCCTTCTCACTTGAGTTACACTTAGATTTTTTAAGTAACAGTAAAACTTGGCTTTGACATTTTTAACGATATAACGTTTGCTACATTTACTTTAATAAATAAACGCGATACAGGAATTTTCGTATTATAAAGTGCCATGAAAAAAGCATAGTACTGGTGCTCATTGTTTTAGTAGAAATTTCGTAAATTAAAGATGTTTTTTAATCGCGACAAACTTAGTATGTTAGAATGTTTTATAGTGTGTAATAAAAATAGTGTTCTTGCTGTCTCAGGTACCAACAATTGCATGAAAATCGGCGTCAACCATCTCTACCGACGTTCAACAATTTATACAGAAATCTGAGGCAGTTTGATTCCTTTTCGAAACCAAGGAGGGATGAAAACACCATTAACGGGGATATCCAAATAAATGTATTGGCCTACGTTAATCAGAATCCTTCTACTTCGACCCGACAAATTTCAGCTGAAGTTCGTGTGTGGCAAACCACAGTCATGAAAGTTTTGAAGAAACACAAATTTCTCGCATATCACCTATCAGTAGGACAGACACTCCATGCTGCAAGAATTGAGTATAGTAACTGTTACATTAATATGATTCAACAGAATCCAGAGTTTCAAAATCAAATTTTGTGGACCGATGAAACCAAATTTACTAACTGTGCTATGTTCAATAGGCGCAATGAACATTTGTGGATGCAGGAAAATCCTACGATACTTCGTGAAAGACGACCTCAATAAAAATTTGGATTCAATGTTTGGTGCGGAATTATTGGATCGCGAATTCTTGGACCTCTCGTTTACGACGAAAATTTGACAGACCAGCGTTATCTTGAGTTTCTCCAAAATCAATTTCAAGATATGTTGGATATCTTAGATTTGGAAACAAGACGTAATTTACACTGGTTTCAACACTGCGGTGCTCCGCCTTACAACCAACTATAAGTAAGAGAGTACCTAAACCAACTGTTTCCAAATTCTTGGATAGGTAGGAACGAGCGGGTCCTTTGGGTTTATAAACGAACATATGCGACAAAAGAAGAACTACGTGATGCTGTGATACATGCCTTTCGCAATTTATATGGTAGGAAAATATGGAAAGCTGTAAATTCCATTGTGAAAAGATGCCGCATGTGTGTAAATAATAATAGTGGACATTTTGAACATTTGCTGAGATAGGTTAATATTTTCCATTCAATTACTTCAAAGTCGAAATTTAAACTAATAATTCCTAGTTTCTTTGTGTCGTAGATCTATTTGAGGTCCTAATTTTTAAGTGAAATGTTATAATATACAGAGCAATTAACTTAACCGGATCAAAATGTTTTTCCATGGTACATTCTGTTTTCGCTCATCTAAGTTTTAAACGAAAAAAAACTGTATTTATTATGGCAAGGGTATAAAACTGCCAAAAACCATAATAATTCATTCATTTTTTCCATGGCCAACTGTAAATCAATAATTAAATCGTTATAACTTTTTTATTATTAAAAATGAATACATCATGTCTGATATTGTTACAAAGCTTAAAAAATGCGCATATAATAAAAAAAACAAAAGTTTATGTCAAAACTTTGGAATAACAAGAGATAGAACAAAAATGGCGACGCCAGTAGGTAAAGCCATTCTTTCCCCTACATTTTTTTTCTCAAATCGATAATAACAGAGTTTTTGGGAATTAAATAAGATGCAACATTTTAGATTTTTTGAAATATCTAGTAAGCCATGATTTTTTCCAACAACTGAACGTGTCGTTACCCTAGGCTCATAAAGCTTCAACTCTTTCCCCATCTAACTCAATCTCTATCTCTTGTAGTTTCCTAGATGCCAATACTTAAAATGAAAAAAAAAACTCACCCTATATATATATATATATATATATATATATATATATATATATATATATATATATCGTTTAACGTGTCAGTGGTGATTGTCTCTTCCATAGAAGTTAGATTAGGTGTTGAAAGCAGTGTCGATCTTTAATTCTTCTGGATGTTTATCGCATTTTGTTTGCGGAGTGTTAGTAAAAAGGTTCATGTATGACGTTCGCGTGTACACAAAAATCGCCTGCACACATGAAAGGACTCGCTGTAAATACAATGCTTAATTAGTTATTTGTAAATACAACGTTCACATTAATAGATTTATATACGTGCTGAAGTATTGAAGTAAGATTGGTCTACGTACGTTGATGGAAGCAGATGTTATTGTTTTAAAAAGTTGTTGACGAAATGTCTGTAAATATGATCTAAGAAAATTAGTAAGCTGGTGGTTCTTTTATCGATGAAATGTTGGTTAATTCCATTGTAGTGCCATTGTGAAAAAAAAGGAAGTTCGATTGACCTGTTGTACATTGTGAGGTAACTATATTTTTCCGAATGTTCGTGTGTTTGTAATTTTAATGAAGCATTTATTTGGTATTAGTCATACGGATGAATACTCCTTTTGTTTGAGATTATTTAAGTAACCTCTAGATATCAATTCACGTATAAAGCATATTCATTCGTATAATAATTAGCTCGTACTGTGCATTGATTATTTAGTTCTGTTTACGTTATATAAAATTGGCGTACGGCAAGATTTAGAAAATGTAGATGTTCGACGTTTTCTTCATTCGCTTTTGTTAATTAAAAATTTATGATATAAGAAATAGGTTAATTGGGGTTATTGAAATCCTGAAGGAATTATTACAAAAGCAAAATATAGAAATTTTATTTTAAGAGTTACATGCTATGTGGTTAAACACTTTGCTGGTTGTATATTTTTTAATGCTTAATGTTTTTGATACATGAGTAGTGTGTACAAATTGAGTATGATATGTTGTAAATCCTAATCTTTTCTCACAGCGGTAATATTTTTACGTCCATCCAAAATTTTTGAATAATTTATTTGTTTGTGGTAACTGTTTAATTTACACAATGTTATAGCGGCAAGTTTTTATTCTTTTTTTTCTATCATGTAATATAAGTAATGATCATGAGAATGTCTAATTTTGCGTATGTGCTATCTCGATTTTGGTAATAAGTTTATTGTAAAAGATGTTTTGAAGACACAAGGTAAATCGGCCGTTGACCCATCAGCTGTTTGTTTTTGCATACGATAGTTTTGCGAGCAGTCGCAATTTCTTTGGAGGGATTTTTATAGGAATCAACATACCGATTGTAGACATTATTCATTTCCATGATTTTTCCAAACAGGTAAGCGAATTTGATTATTTGCTGCGGGGTAACTGTGTATTCTTCGAATTTAGGGATTAGGACCCCGATTTTGGGCGTTGATTAAAATTTTAGGACTTTATAAATTTTCGATCGCGGTTTGTTTTGTTTAACGTATTTTTCGTTTGAAATTGTATAATTAATTACCGTTTTTATCAGTTAGTTTTGGGTATTTGAGCAAATGGTTTAAGCGCTAAGTTCATTTAAATATATTTAATGAGTTTTGGTTTTATTATCGCAATTTGCGGCTTTTATATAAAACTTAGGATTCCATCGAAGTTTGGGTGAACTTGGCGTTTATATTTTTTTGGAGTAGAATTTTCAGGGAGGGGAGTATTTTATTTCGAGCGAACATTATGATGCTCTGTTAGTGGCGCTTTTTGACATTTCTCCCGATTTTGACGTTTTTGGAGTTGTGACGAGTGCCCTTGTGCAGCATTAAGTAAGAACTCCACCTACGCCATTGAGCTATACCGTGCCCGCACATTTCCTTACGAACTGATGCTCTAATGAGTATTTGGCCTGCAACATACATTATTATAAAATATTCTGTATTTACCGACACATACTCTATTAATATATATTTAGTGTATTCGACGTGTTATCCTACGATGCCTTTAGGCACGTCGCGTGTTATAAACAGTCGCTTTTGCAATTGTTACATAAATAACTACTAATCTACCTGTACTATACTATTTAATATTGCAGCAATGTCCAACCATGAATGTTCTCTAACAATCGTATCTTTATATTCATTAATCCCCTTATTGTAACACAGGGATATACTCTCATTGCCTCTATTAATAATTCGTCGCCATATTCTTCCTCAATTCGAATTTTCTTCAGAATATTCATCATTTCGTTAGAACAATAAATATGTTTTATTTCGTCACCTTATGTATAATTGTATTGATTACTTCTTACTAAACTCTGCAGCTTGTTGTCTAAATACGATGTCGAGTTCCATTAAATATATCTAGTTCGTTATATACTGAACAATAAGTTATTGTTTATAAAAAAATATACATCCTTTACTACCTCACATTAATAAGACAACTTACCTACCTACAAAAGGGACTAGAAAACCAGAACATGTTTAAAAGAAAACTTATAAAGTAAAGGCACAGAACAGTAAACACATCTATTTTTATATATCGAAAAGTAAACAATCGGTTTCAAACACCACCTCTTTGTCGTCACATTATAAACTAAAACTTCTAATTGGTCGTTTACCTTTTTTTTTCATTGCGTGATTACGTTTACAATTACAATTAATGTCAACGATATGAGAAAAAGATTACTAGTTTGTTAAGCCCGGTTCCTCTCAACCCATTATGTGCTAAGCGTAGAAACTTACCTTACAACGTTATTATTACCATTTATGTATAGATGGCACTTATGGATTGCAAACTTTACAACTTTATAGGCGCTGTAGTCATACACAATAACATCAAGCCTGTTAGAGTTACAAATTGAATGTGTGTAGATCGTATAACTTATATAGAAAACTACACCTTAATGAAAACCTACTCAATTAAGGTTTATGGTGGAAGAAGCAACCAACTTTAAAAACTTTAGCATCCAGGGTGGTATTGCAGTTCATGCAGCCACTTCTTAATACTGATACAACCATCTATTCTGACAATTCTTATACTAGTATTGACTTAGCTTATCACTCAAATCAAAATAAAACTCGCTTAATTGGAACTCTTGGTTCTAACAGCAAACATAATCCTGTAGTAGATGTATAGTTGAAAAATAAAATGAGTACTTCCGGTTATACCGGAAGTAGACTTTGTTATTTTAAATGGAACCTAATATTTTTTATTTTATTTTCGAATTCTTCATGAAATTCTAGATGTCCTATACCAAAAATGAAGTATTTTCGAGGTATTTCGATTTTTTTTTAAATTTTGCAAGATCCTAGTCCACATTGAATAACGATATCTCCATTAATAACGAAGCTAGTGACGTGAAATTGTAACCAATAAACAACAAGCGCTTGCCCGTTAACTCCATATATCCATCTCATTGATATTTCATACAGGGTGTTTTAAACTTAGCCGCCAACATGCACAATTTAAATCATTTATAAGTTGCGTACTTTAAATAGAACCCCCTGTATTTTATTACATTTTCCGCTGTATTTTTTTAAGCCAATTCGTTTGGTATCAGTATTCCCTATACCTAAATCCAACCACTTTTGAGATATTTCATTATCTCAGTTAAAACATAACAACACACATTTCAACATTAGTAAAGGGTAGGTCATGATTTCCATTATTTAAGGTGATATTTTGTTATTTTTTCATAAGTTATTAATTCTGAAAAGTAACCAATAGCCTGAAATGATTATTAATTGTGGATATCATTAAAAACGTTGACTAGCTATTTTGTAGTAATTTAATTAGATAACTTATAAACAAAAATAACTAAATGTAATCTTAAACAAATAAAGTTTTATAATAAGTGTTCAAAATCTACTTCTAAACATTTATGAATCCTTTTCAGTAAGTTATGTCTTGTAATTATGGAAATATGGTCGGGTGTTAGAGAATTAAAAGCAAGTAAGACTCTCTGCATCATATCTTCCTTTGTCGTAACAGGTTTGGAGAATACCTGACGTTTAATGTAACCCCAAATACCAAAATCTAGAGGAGCCAAATCAGGAGAGCGAGCTGGCCAACGAAACGGACCCTGATTGGCAATCCATCTATCATCAAACATGTCGTAAAGATGCTGAGCAACAGGCCCAAAGTTATGAGGAGGTGCTCCATCTTGTTGATACCAAGCTGAAGCCGCCTCTCCATTTCTTAAAGTACGTAACGCCGGTCGTATGGCTTCTCCTAAAATGTGCAATATCTTATACCATTTAAATTTTCATCATAAAATTATAATGCTACAATTTGATCGTCTTTTATTGCACAAAAAAACATTAAAACTCCAACTATCTTGGAAATAACTTTATCTACTAACATGTGGATTTTCATTAGACCAAAACTGGGAACTATATCGATTAAATAATCTATTTTTACCACACTTTACTTCATCACACCATATAACGTTTTCTATGAAGTTTTCATCCTCTTGGGTCTTCATTAAAACCCATTAACAGAATTCTACCCTTCGAGGAAGATCACCTAATTGTAAGTGTTGCACCAAATGATATGAAAATGGTTTCCATTTGTGTTTTTTTAAAATGCGATGAATTGTTCTCGTCGATAAAGTAAGATCATTTGGAGGCATTTGGAGAGGGCGTAAAATGACCCAAAACATTAATTTCGTTTATGTCACTGTCCACTAGTGGTTTATTTTTATTAATTTTTATCTTAAATTGACCAAACTGACGGCAGTTTTTAAGCAATCTTCTTACAATATCAACGGTTGCATTTGGTCGATTTGGATATCTTTCTGCAGAAACACGGCAAGTCCGTTCAACAATTCTATTACACTCGCCGTAAATAATAATAAGATTTAAAAAATCATCATTAGTAAATCCTACATTTGCCATTATTTACTATGAAATACAAACTGGTAAAGAAAACTGTCAAAACAACATAAACAATTAACGTTCTATCAAATCTTTGACAGCCATGGCCTACCCTTTACTAATGTTGAAATAGTTAAGTTTTGTTATGTTTTAACTAAGATAATGAAGTGTCTCAAAAGTGGTTGGATTTAGGTATAGGGAATACCGATACCAAACGAATTGGTTTAAAAAAATACAGCGGAAAATGTTACGACAAAGGAAGATATGATGCAGCGAGTCTTACTTGCTTTTAATTCTCTAACACCCGACCATATTTCCAGAATTACAAGACATAACTTAATGAAAAGGATTCACAAATGTTTAGAAGTAGACGGTGCTAATTTTGATCACTTATTATAAGACTTTATTTGTTTAATATTACATTTAGTTATTTTTGTTTGTAAGTTATCTAATTAAATTAATACAAAATACCTAGCCAACGTTTTTAATGATATCCACAAATAATAATACTTTCAGGCTATTGGTTACTTTTCAGAATTAATAACTTATGAAAAAATAACAAAATATCACCTTAAATAATGGAAATCATGGCCTACCCTTTATTAATGTTGAAATAATTAAGTGTTGTTATGTTTTAACTAAGATAATGAAATATCTCAAAAGTGGTTGGATTAGGTATAGGGAATATTAATACCAAACGAATTAGCTTAAAAAAATACAGCGGAAAATGTAATAAAATACAGGGTTATTCTATCTATAGTAAGCAACTTATAAATGATTCAAATTGTGCATGTTGGCGGCTAAGTTTAAAACACCCTGAATGAAATATCAATGAGATGGATATATGGAGTTAACGGGAAAGCGCTTGTTGTTTATTGGTTACAATCTCACGTGACTAGCTTCGTTATTAATGGAGATACCGTTATTCAATGTGGACTAGGATTTTTTTCAAAATTTTAAAAAAATCGAAATATCTCGAAAATACTTCATTCTTGGTATACATTGTGCACAAATTTTATCTAGAATTTCATGTAGAATTCGAAAATAAAATAAAAGATATTAGGTTCCATTTAAAATATCAAAGTTGACGTCTACTTCCGGTATAACTGGAAATACCACATTCAGGACAATATTATATTTCATTATGTTACATTACTTCAAATCAAGTTATAAAGTAGAAAATCTAAATACTAATATTAGTAAGTCTGGATTAACTTAAAAATTAATTATGAATTGATGCTTAGCAATGTAGTACGTTTGCATTTTGGTTGTCACTGTTATACTGTTACTGATAACTAAATACTGCTTAATACGCAGTTTCAAATTTGGTTGCGCAATCATTCTTGAAATGGAAATGTAACAGGGTTTTGATACTTGTTGATCCCAAATATGTAAATTCCTTTATAAAGCAGCCAAACACGGTTGGTTTAAATGGGTTAAGGTACCATTTGTTTATAATTCTTCTGCATAGCAACAAACTTTTACTGCGTCATCCTCGATCAATTGAAACGTATAGCGTACAATTAACGGCAAACAATGTAAAATAGGTTCAAATAGCTGTTACTGTAAAAACTATACAGCACTCTTCAACAAAATATTTAAGAGAACAAAATGGATGCCCTTCTCACTTTTGATCATCTACCTAAAAACGATGCTAATGAAATCATCACGCATGACCTGCCCGAACTGTAAGTGCAACAGAACGAAAATAATTTTAATGCATATTTTCAGCCAATGAGGTATGCAATTTACATGAACGAAAATGAACGAAGTTTGTTACAACTTTTCTTCTTCTTTTTCTTTAATGCAATAACGAAGTTTTGTAACCAATGCTGCGTAATGTTGACCATGTTCCAAAAACTCTACCAGTAAAATTCCTTCGGCATCCCCAAAAACTGTATCCATTATCTTCCCCGCTGAATCCTGTTCACGAAATTTGCGTGGAGTGGGAGATCCTGGATGACGCCACTCCATAATGTGTTGTTTGCACTCGGGATCGAAGTGATAAACCCAAGGTTCATCAACCGTAACATAGCGATAGAGGAAGCAAGGCTAAATTGGCTATTGAAGAAGTGACTCTCAAACGCTTTAGCTCGGGCGTCAACACTAGAGGTACCCATCTTGCTGACACTTTATGAAGGCCTAATAGTCATTTATTATGGTTCCAATCGTACCACATGAAAGGCCTGTTATCTACGCTACACGTCTTGTCTATCGACGATCTTCTCAGATCATGTCATCCACAAGATAAATGTTTTGTTGAGTACACTCAGAATGCGGTGGACCAGCACCTGTTCGCAGGTTGTTCTGCCACATTTGAATGCTCGAGACCAATTTTTTACTACTTGATAGGAAGCAGCAGAATCTCCAAGCACGCCAACCATGTCCGTATGAATTTCTTTAGGAGTTAAACCTTTCTTTTGTAGGTACTGGATGACAGCACGAAGCTCACTTTTTCGATTTCCCAGAATCTTCGTGCAACCACTACTTTCAACTTGTACAACTTTGACACTATTAAAACTCGACTAACGGATTTGGCAGTTTGTTTGTTAATAAACAACAAAACAAGGTTACTAGGAGCAACATATTTCAAAGATAGGAACAACAAATACTGCGTATCCCTCGTATTTGATTTTTCATAAAATTTCCAAAAAAATTTTAGTGGCGTCTTTTCTATTCAATTATGAAATTGGAATTTTGATAGAGTAATTTCATCAAACGTTGAATGATATTACAATTTCAGCAACTTCTATGTTTTCATTTGCGCACTAAATAAGAATTATCTCAATAGAAAAGTATGCATTGACGGTAAATATGTTAGAAACTGTTATAAACGTACATTTTAAGTATCGTGTACTTCATTTTACAGATTAAGTTTCTTGGTAGCAAGTTAAATTCCATTCAGATTACAATTCTCAATATGGAATGAACGAAGTGGAAATAATTCAAAAAAGTTTTCTTCTTTTTTTTTCGTGTACAGAATCAATTCCATAAGGAACAACAATATTGAAAATATGTATGACTAGTAAATTGGTTTCCTACAAACGCGAAATTGGTAAAATATAAAAGTATTCCGAGTTGAAAACTAAAATTACACTTACAGTGACACCGAGAGAAAATGTAGAAAAGCAGATTAAAGAACATAGTTAAGGATTCTGGGGATTAAGTGTATATATACCTGCAGATCTATTGCGGAATACTTAATAAAATATCTCGAATACATAAATTCGTTATTCAAATGGCTCTGCACCAATAATAACTTTTATATAAAACTTTCTCGAATTACAGCTACATGAGGTAGTTGTGATATATTACGATCTACGATATGAATTACATATTAGAGAGTTCGATATTGAAATTGCAAGAGGAAATAACCATTACGTTAGTTTATGCTTGTTTCTATCTGCAAAAGCATTAACCCAAAACATTCTGCTCTACAAAGTACATATTATGGACCGTTATTTCAATTACGCTTACAAGAGTAGTTTATTATAGCAACATTATAATTTATGTGCATATAATTTCTCATACAAACTCCATATTTTTTCGTTTATTGTGATGTTGATGACCATAATTTATGTTCTGCTCATTCGAATTGTATGAATTATTTTGGAAAAAAAATAGTCCAGTATCAATATCAATTAAAACAGACTATTCAAAGTAATGCTTTTAACACCACAAAATTAAAAAGCTAAATACACATTTTCAGAAATAACATACACTCTCTATTAAGCTCTGCAGATTAAATGATTGAAAGCTACTATATAAAAGTGTAAAATAGGTGAATCAGTCTTCAATTTCTCATCATTTCAAATAAAACAAGTTGAAATTTAAGTACTTCTCTTCAAGTGTATTGGCATCACTTTAATAAATTGTCAATAAAAGGTGTTGCGGGTAAACGTTAAAATGAGGTTATCAACAACGGCCTGTTACAAAAGTTAGCACTTTTAAGTTGAGTTAAATTTATTTTTACGTTTTGGTGTGAGTAGTTCCCATTTACAATAGCATTATTGACCCTCCTTTGAACAATCCTCTTGAGCAATCCCCATTATAATTAATTAATAATATAACTAGATAGAATCCGTAATCCAAAGTAAAAATGGATAAATCAATACAAATTAGATACACAAATAACGCTCTAATTCGTAATCGAAAATCCTAATTAAAAATAATTCAATCATTTCTTTCCCAAATAAATAACAGTAAGTCCGGTAAGAAGCACGGGAACGAAAAATCCCATACGGAACAATCTAATTTAAATGCGAAGTAATTTAAAATGACTAAGAAATATAAATAAAACAGGCTGACTTGTGTGGCAGTTACAAACTGACATTACAAAACGTCAACTGGGTGAACAAAATGTTTTCCAAGACTAACTTGACCAAAGCTGGATTTCAAATAAACAATGATATATATATATATATATATATATATATATATATATATATATATATATATATATATATATATGGGAAACTAGTATGGGTCCCTCCCCTGATAAGATTATCAAGGGGCTGGTCCATCTGCGGACCAATGAGAGACAGCCGGCCATCTTGAACGTGTACTTTATCCCCTGATGGCTTCTTCAGAATGGATCCTCGACATCTTCCTATGAGGATATTGCCAACCGCAGGGCCATGCAGGTAAGTTCTTCGCCGATGATGAAGATAAAAATATAAACCCTGAAAAAATATGTTTGGCCATCGCGAGGGTCGAACTACGGAAATCTGGAATGGAAAATATACATCATTGCCTTTCTGTCATCGAGCTTTGTTAGATATGTAATGCAGAATGCTGGATATATATATATATATATATATATATATATATATATATATATATATATATATATATATATATATATATGTATATATACCGGATGCCCACGAAATCATTTTCCGGCTGCCATTTTTTTATTTATATATCGATTTAAATGAAACTTAGCAGGGTTATTACTCCAACCAAACGTCATTTTTAGGAATTTTTGACAAGCATTTCCGACTTCCGGTTTCACCGGAAATGACCTTAACTTTTGATTTTTATTTTATTTTAAATGACACCCCCTGTATATTTTTAGTTTTTCGGATTCTGGAGGTCATTTTATTGCCGATTGCGTAATATTTAAATCGATTTTTTTCCAAATTAATTTTAAAATTTTATTTTATTTTCTCATCCAGAGTGCCATGACCATGTTAAAATCATTCTACATACTTAACTCACTTCCAGAAAAATGCAAACTCACTTTTATCTTTGTTAACTTTTTTACTAGAACGTTCTAACCTTTATTTTTGCCGTAGCTCAAAAAAATTAAATGGAAGCATACCACTTGCATTAAACTACTAAATGCAGTATTTTAAAACGAATTTAATGACGTATAACACGTTTTGTCATTTTCGATTTAAAACATTTTTATTTTTATATTTACGTCTTACTCATTAATAAAATCCACTTCCTATGCCACAGCACATCAGAGTTGCCATGAAAACAATAGGTGGCTAGGTTGCCATGGAAACACTATGGTAAATTTAAAAGTTTGACAGGTAATAATAAAGGTTGTTGTTTATTAACATAAATCTAATATTTTACTTAAAAATTAAATTAAAGTTTGTACTTAGTTTAATTATAAAATTAACAAAAATGTTTACCAAGAGTGAGCAGGTTGATATACTTATTATGTCTGGACAATGTGCCAAAAATGCAGCGGAAACCGAACGAGTTTATCGGCAAGAATATCCTGAGCGTCTTCATCAGAACCAGATACTTTGCAACAACATTTTATTATTAATGAACAAACGGAAGAAAATGTAATAGCATATGTTATTCAGAACTCCACAGCATCCACAAGGGAAATTGCCTTTGAATTAGACATTGGCGCAGAATCAGCAAGAAAGATCTTGAAGAAACATGGATACAAATCATTTAAGTACCAGCTTCACCAACATTTGTACGAGGGAGATTTTGTTAGAAGACTGGAATATTGCAACTGGTTCTTGGAACATAACGATGTCGATAATAGCCTAGCCAATTCTATTTTGCATTCTGACGAGTCGAGATTTACCAATAATGGAATGTTCAACCGGCAAAATACAAGATATTGGTCAGCGATAAATGAACACCGAATGATGGAAGGTAATTTTCAAGAGATATTTGGAGTAGATGTATGGGCTGGAATAATTGGTACTCGTATTGTGGGACCGATTCTTTTCCAAGGGCAGAACGATATTTGGGGTTTTTACAACATGAGATTGAAAATTTTTTGGAGGAATTTCCGTTGGAAATAAATAATCAACACCTTTATTATCAACAAGATGGTGCGCCGGCTCACAACGCTATTGTTGTGAGAAATTACTTAGAAGAACGATTTGGAGAACATGTTATCTCTACCCGTGGACCGATCCGGTGGCCTCCTCGTTCGCCTGACCTTACACCTCTTGACTTTTTTTTGTGGAGCCATATTAAGCAGATTGTTTACCGAACACTTAACATCTTAGAAAACCGTATACGAGCGGCATTTGCTAGCATTACCCCCGACATGCTTAGGAATGTCGTAGAAAACAACGTTTTTCGTGTTAGGAAATGTCAAGAGGTGGAAGGGCAGCACTTTTAATTGGTGGTTAAAAGGTCCAAACTTTATAATCTAATACCTATTGTTAATGTTATACGCATTATTGTTAATGTTATTAATTTTTTTAAATTATTTTGAATACTGTTTAAAATTATTACACTCTGTTTTAAAATAAATTTTGTTCAATCGTTGACTGAAAAAATGGGGAAAATACGCAAAGCAATGCACTAAAATTGTGCTGCTTTAAAAACAACTCTCAGACGCGCCCATAATGTGTCTGTCCTTTTTTTCTTTTTTGCTACGGCAAAAATAAAGTTTAGAACGTTCTAATAAAAAAGTTAACAAAGATAAAAGTGAGTTTGCATTTTTCTGGAAGTGAGTTAAGTACGTAGAATGATTTTAAGATGGTCATGGCACTCAGGATTTAAATATTACGCAATCGGCCGTAAAATGACCTCCAGAATCCGAAAAACTAAAAATATACAGGGGGTGTCATTTAAAAATCAAAAGTTAAGGTCATTTCCGGTGAAACCGGAAGTCGGAAATGCTTCTCAAAAATTCCTAAAAATGACGTTTGGTTAGAGTAACAACCCTGCCAAGTTTCATTTAAATCGATAGATAAATAAAAAAATGGCAGCCGGAAAGTGATCTCATAGGCATCCGGTATATATACAAATATTTATGCAGACGTCACACAGCGAACTTGACGGTTGTAAAATATAAAATAAATGTAGAAAATCAATAAAAATAGAAACACGCAAATTAATTTGAGTTTTAAACAATCAGGTGAAGTAAGAAACAATCATAATATATATCATGAAAGTAATTATATCAAATGGTGAGGAAATAATAAAAAACGCGCAATTATAAATGTGTCTGCATGATCTAAAATCCAAAATGTAACTTCAGTTATTAAAATTTCCCAGTCATATACGAGGTATAAAGAAATACGAATTTTGTTCAAGAGTAATGTACCTTTATTTTTGTCAATACAGAAGAACGTTATAAAAAACAGTTATTTATAATTAAAAGCTATTTTCAAATTATACTCTTAATATAGAATATGTCAATTGAAAGAGGTAATCAATAATTACCGACTTGGGTGTGACTAGGTACATATTTTGGACCAGGTATCTATCTATAATAGTTTGAATTGTTGAAAAATTATTCTCTGAGCTATCTCCGTTTTAGACATCAAATGTTTAAGACGCTATATCTATATAAGTATTCTAAACATGAAAATATGAATAAATGCATTTGAATAACTTCACTAAATTAAAGAATGTGTATCCTAAACTCTTTCTCATTATAATCACATCGTAAACTTCCTTCATGTACAAAAGATATCTCGGAAAATAACTGTTTGGATTTTATTTTAAATTTATAATGACCGGGTAATTTTAGGCATCACATAAGGTAAGATATTTGCGCTAATTGATATAGTTTTAATATTGATAAGAATTTGGTATAAATAGCGTGAATGTGATAACTCTGCAGCAGATAATTAGTCTTGAATATTCACATTTAACCTATAATTACTTGGTAGCATTGTTTAGAGAAATTATTTTCACTGCAAAATAACTTGTAAAGTGCAACGAATTCGTTAATAAATGTGATTATAATAATCTCTACAGTAGCCACCGGTTTAGTGATTTTTTCTTTAAGAAAACGAAAATACGTATAGGTATATATTTTTAGCGGGGTACTTATAATGTTTTGAATGTTAGAAAAAGTAATAAAATTCATCGCCATTTAAGAAAGTATTCATATTAAGTATACAGGGTGTCCAAAAACTCTTTTCACAAAAGGAAACTGCAGATCATAGAGCTTGTTTTATGTCGATTTGACGTAAATTACCTTAACACAAAAATACCTCCTAAGAGAGCTGGAGCTCTTGGAAGATGGCGCCCTAACATCGGTTTAATTGAAATATCTTCAAAATGGTTTCCCTTTAAATGATAGCGTTCTGTATATTTATTTAGTGGAATATACCCAATCGTATGGGATGAATATGATTTTTTAGTTGTACTCATAAGCGGCTCGTTTGGGCATTGGACATTGTTATTCATAAGTTTTTGTTTTTCAAAATTTCGCAATTTTAACATAAAATTTAAAAAATGTCGATTTTTTTCATAAATAAATGATACTCTTGTCTAAAGTCGCTACGACGCACCGTTTTCGAAATAAGTCGATTTCAACTTTTCATGTGTTAATCATACTTTTATAAAATTACTAACGAATTCATTTACAATTATGAAACATGGCTATGTAAAATAAACAAGATAACAATTGCGTGAACGTCAAAATAACTAGTATTATAGATACTACTTGAGGTTTAAGGTTTAAGTGAAAGATTTTTTATTGTTTAGTTACATTACCGTAAACACAAAAAGTTGAATATTGTTAGAATGGTTTCGTTTAGTAGCGAACCATATGCATTTAGTGTACGGCGAAATGCATTGCGACGCTCGGGCATCAGCAAGTATGTAGATAAATTTCCAGGTAGAAGACACCCTGCTCCTAAATGGTTTAAGCTTCTTCATCAAAGAATTAGGGAAACAGGATCGGTAATTCCTAAAAATAATGAAACAGGAAGACATGCTGATGTAATAGAAAAGTATCAGGATGATATTTTAATGGAAATTAAGTAAAATCCCGAAATAAGCGTAAGAAGGTTGGCTGAAATGTATCCCAATGTGTCAAAATCTTCTGTGTGGAACATTCTACATAAGGACGGCTTGTATACTTCTCATTTCAAAAAAGTTCAGGCCCTGCAAGCAGGCACTTTTCCTGCCCGTGTTGATTTTTCGAATTGGATGCAAAATAAAAAGAATCAAGACCAAGATTTTTGTCTAATATTTTGTTTTGCGATAAAGCCTCTTTTGAAAAAGATGGAATTTTTAATATGCATATTGCACACTATTACTCCTATGTTGATGAAAACCCTCATGCGATAAGGGAAAGTAAACATCAGGAAAGGTTTAACATTAATGTCTGTAGAGGTGTTCTAGGTGATAATTTGCTTGGACCTGTAGAATTGCCTAATTGTTTAAAAGGTGAAGAATATAGATTTATTAGATGATATTAATCTGAATATTCGTCGGATCTTATGGTTTTTACATGATGGTTCTCCGGCTCACTATAGCAGAACTGTTCGTACTTTTTAGGAAACAATACCGAGAGCGATGGATCGGAACGGGCGGTACGGTGGCTTGGCCAGCAAGGTCTCCAGATTTAAGACCATGCGATTTTTGTGTTTGGGGATATCTAAAATCATTGGTTTACTCCCAACCAATAAAAATTAAGGAGCAATAGGGGAATTTTCGCAAAAATTCGGCAATCTTTACATAAACGAATAAATTTGTGCATAGAAACGGATGGTCGTCATGTGGAGCATCTTTTGTAGATTCAGTTTTGTGTTTCACGCTTTCAGTTGTCATTTTGAATTTTTTTTATTATCAATTGTGTCAGTAACATTTTTTTGTATTAAAAATGATAATTTTTTACCCGAGTTGATTTCTTACTTTCTAAAGCAAAATTAATTTATGAGATGAGAGCAGTTTGACGTTAACGCAATTGTTATCTTGTTTATTTTCCATATCCATCTTTCATAATTGTAAATGAATTCGTTAGTTAATTTTATAAAAGTATGATTTAACACATGAAAAGTTCAAATCGATTTATATTGATTACGGTGCGTCGTAAAGACTTCAGACAAAAGCATCATTCTTTTATGAAAAATCGAAATTTGTAAAATTTTATGTTAAAATTGCGAAATTTTGAAAAACAAAAAACTTACGAATAACAATGCCCAATGCCCTACCCAAACGAACCGCTTATGAGTACAACTAAAAAATCACATACACGGCATACGATTGGGCACATTCCACTAAACAAATGTACAGAACGCTATCATTTAAAGGGAAACCATTTTGACTTAAACCGATGTTAGGGTGCCATCTTTCAAGAGCTTCCGCTCTCTTAGGAAGTATTTTTCTATTAAGGTAATTTACGTTAAATCGACATAACACCAGCTCTAGAATCTGCAGTTTTCTTTCGTGAAAAGAGTTTGTGGACACCCTGTATAATTGATAACACTAGCAGTTATAAATAGCGGTGATGACCCTATTCTTGACCTTTACTTGATAAACTGTTTATACATTATTAATTAACAGTAAACAGAATATAATATCTCATTATCAATTAAAATTTATTTATGTAAAATTCCATTCTTTATAATTTAGTACTCATAAACAATTTGGCATGTATTAACCAAAATAACCTGTAAAGTGCAATGAATTTGTTATTCTGCTTGAACAACCTGCAACATCCGTCGCGTGGCGTATATAAGATCAATGTAACATATGGCTCTTTATCATTGGTTATTACGCTTTCATCAGGTGAGATTCAATATTACATTTAAAAAATAATAATGAAATAAGAGTATTAACAAATTTCAAGTTTGCATTATAAAAATTACTTGTTGCGTTCAACGGATATATTCAGGTATGTTTTAGCCATTTTACTTAAAGCATTAAATGCATATATATATATATATATATATATATATATATATATATATATATATATATATATATATATATATATATATATATATATATATATATATATAGGTGTCTGTGTGTTACACCGACAACTCTTAACTAGATTCAGGGGATAAAATAAAGACGATTTAGCGAAAAAAAGTTTAGTAAAAACTTTTTACTTTTACAGATATAAGCGATCAAAGTTACCATAAAATAATCCTTTTTTACTAACCATTTTGCAACGACGTAATGAAACCTAAAAAAATTCGGCACAGTTTGTTACTCGGTTAAGCTGCTCTTTTAGCAAAATATAGCCGACTTTCGGTCATGGCCTCCTAGATTTTACGACTATGACGTCATACTATCATTCACAATGTTTCCTATCGAGGCAATCATATCAATTGGAAGCTGCCATTTAATAGAACATTAATTTTTCAAGAGAAAGCCCTTGCAAATTTTCGATAAAGTTAGCCATTTTTCAGAAAAAACTGTTTTGTGAAACCCTGCAAATCGTTAAATCGGAATGGCGGAATGTTTCTTTATTTCGGCAGAATTCCCATTTTTAATTAAAAAAAATGTTAAATTTTTGTAAGTTTGTCGTATAAATATGAAGTAGCATTGCAAAAAGGCTAAAAACCACTGTAGTAGTTAACACATAAAGATTTTAACATTTATTTTATTAATACAGCTGACGAAACTTACGGTACATAATACGTAAGTGGCTTAAAATCAAAGTATGTAATTAAGAAGAAAAATAACCACTATCCTAGATAATAGTAGAAAATAAATCTTTATTTCAACAAATGTTCGCAATGTTTACCTCGGAACGTATACAAGCCTGAGATCTTCGAAACAAACTTGTGCGAACAGTACATAGTATCGCAGGATTTTGCCGAATTTCTTCTCAAGCAGCTACTATTCTTTGCGTTAAATCGTCGCGGTCTCGAAGAAGATTGCCGTAAACTTCTTTTAAAACTCCCCATAGATAAAAGTCCATTGGGCTAAGGTCAGGAGACCTAATGGCCACTTTGTTGATGCATCAGCTCCTCTACCAATCCACCTATCACGACATGTAGCATTTAAGTATTCTCGCACAGGGAGAGAAAATGTGGCGGTGCTCCATCACGCATAAAAATTAGATCGCGGCGTAACTCTAACGGTACACTCTCAGGTAATGCCGGCACTTCGTCTCGGATAAATTCTAAATAAGACTGGCCATTTAATCTTTGTAGCAGAACAGTAGGGCTTACTAAAAAATTTCCAATGGTTCCAGCCCATACATTAATAGAAGCTGGCGTTAAAAGGAATTTGGTCGAATTATTCTTGGATTTTTATCACTCCATTCGTGAAGATTATCTAAGTTGAAAATTCCATTTCGTGTAAAGCACGATTGATCTGTAAACAAAATTTTATCAAAAAACCACAAACTCGAAAAATTATACGCGTAACGCAGGATCCCCATATTGCAAATATTGGACACGTTGAAGATGATAAGGCCGCAGAAGTTGTTCTTTCAATGTTGGGTGAACAGTATCCTCTGGTGTGTCAAATAGTCTTGCCAGTCTTCTTAAGCTTTCTCTTGGATTTTCTTCAACAGCTCTTAGGATCGCGTCTTCCGTTTCAACGCGAACTTGCCGAGGGCGGCCTACATCTGCAGTGGATTTATTCAATATCCCAAATTCCCTTAGCCGTCTATGTATTGCAGCAAAGGTGGCAGGTTAGGAATACGTCTGCTTGGAAATCTTCATTCAATTCATTCTACACTCTCCTAATATTAAATGCATATCGGTGAGTTCGTTAAAAGAATGTTCCATTTGGACGAATGGTAACTAGAGTATTCGGAACAAAAAAAACAAGGAAAACTAAATCTAAACGTGAAACGTTCCGTATGTGTTCTTGTAGTAACAAAACAGTTAAACGGACAGATTAGGAAAAACATTAGATATCAGATGAGGAAAGCCACCTCCGATTTTGGGGTTAAAAATATGCGTGATCGTATACATTCTTTGCAAAGGCGAGAATGAGTTTAAATACATACTAGATCTTTCGTTTTACATGAAAAACGTTCTTCCACATTGCTACAGTGATGAAAGAATTATTCAACAACAAAATTTTAAAATGATTATTCTCAAATCCACCAAAATTTAGCAATTTTGTTAATAAAAATGAGAATTCGGTCGAAATAACGAAACATTGCTCCAATAGTCATTTCGATTTAACGATTTGCAGGGTTTCACAAAACAGTTTTTTTCACAAAAATGGCTAACTTTAGCGAAAATTTACAAGGGGGCTTTTCTCTTGACAAATTAACGTTCTATTCAATGACAGCTTTCAATTAGTATGAGTTTGTCGATGGGAAAAGTTCTAAACGATACTATGACGTCATAGTCGTAAAAATCTAGGAGTCCATGACGGCCATATTTTGCTAAAAGGAACAGCTTAGCAAGAAACGAGTTTTTTATGGTAACTTTGATCGCTTATGTCTCAAACAGTAAAAACCTTTTAATAAACTTTTTCGCTAAATCGTCTTTATTTTATCCCCTGAATCTACAGCTTAGCGTTGTGGGTGTAATACAGACACCCTGTATGTATGTATATGTATATGTATATATATATATATATATATATATATATATATATATATATATATATATATATATATATATATACAGAGTTACTGAGGGCCCGATAGAAAGTCATAAATATGTGATAGAGAAGGTCATTTGGCACTTATTTGACCTCATAAGGTATTAATCAAAATGTTATCATTTTCAAGATATCGAGCATTTTTTATTTTTTTATCATATTGTAATTTTGCTTCACTAAAACTACCATAAAACAATATTACAAATATTTAATTATTCATTATTTATATTTTCGGAATCCTCAACGTGTGCCTTATTAAACTCATGATAATAAAGCAATCCAACCGTAATAGCATAAGTTTTATATGGAGACTAATATATACAATTATTTTTTAAATTTAAGGATTTAAAGCTTTAAATTTATTTTCTACATACCTATGATATATACATTCATTCAATTTATTTTAAAAACTTCTCCATATAATCCTTTTTTAGTTAAAATCAATTAAAGTATCCCTTTCATTTTAAAAAATATTAATGATAATTTGACTTAATGTGATTTTGAGTAATTTTAAATTGAGAAAATTAATTCATCCCTAGAAATGATTGAACATCTGTATAAGCATGCCAATACTTATGATGAGAATAAAATCATCAAAATAACCAACATCATTGACGCAAATTTAAAACTTATCAAGACATGCGTTGCTGACTCATCATTGATTATTGGCAATAAAAGATATTTAGTGAGCATTGCAGGTAAATTGGATCGGTACAGGATACTAGTCAAACAGCTGAGAAGGAGGGTCTCTCGGAAGCAAGGGTACAGTCGAGTGGAGAGATTTGACTATAGTCTTTAAATCCAGGGTGAGCACTGGTATCATAATTAACTTAGGACATAGGACATTAGGGACATTTTTCCACGATAGTTTTAAGTTATTTGCAGTTAGGATAAGCAAAATTTTTAGCATATATAATATTTTAAAGGTTAATTTAGAATTCTGTGCGAAATTTGTAAAACCAGCTTCAAATAATGATGATGATAATTTAATGTATAGGGAAGTTAGTTTTACGACTAAAAATTTTAACTTTTTAAGATCTAACCTATAATATTAATATCTAAAAAAATTATTCAATAGTAATGTAGTCGATTACTTGATGGAGCGATTGCTTCAATTTGAAGGACAGGATAGTGGTTGGGCTCTAACAAAAATTATCTTGTTAACTGTAAACGCGAATGGCACAACTCTAATAATGGCATCGTTCTCTATTCCTTTACCTGCTCTAATAAAAATAGAAAATGCGTTATTAACGTAAAAAATAATGATGAAGTCAGTTTCGGGTGGACTTTAGCATCGGCTCTCATTCCCCTTACCCACCTCAACAGTGCTCGTGTATCATCCTATCCCTATTATGCCGAAATCCTAAATTTTGAAGATATACAGTTTCCAATGACCTTAAGCCAGATCCCTAAGTTCTTAAAACAAAATCCTAATTTATCCATAAACGTGTATGTCCTTATTAGAAGAGACTTACATATAACACAGTACCTGTCTATTTATCTGAAGGTAAGAAACAACAGCATGTTAATTTATTAATGACCCAGCGGAATTATAAAATTCAAAGCAAAATGGATGATAACGTTTTGAGACTTGGAACAACTAAAGATGATGAAGTAGTTAAATTTTATTTCTGCTGGAACAAAAATTTATCAGGATTAGTGTGTTCACAGTTAACGAAGAATCATAACAAAATTATATCTATGCGATAGATGCCTCCACTATTCCAGTTCCCAAATTAAATTAAGTAATCACGAGTTAGATTGTAAGTTAATTAATAAATATAGGATAGAGATGCCAAAGCCAGGTTCGAATGTGTATTGTAAGAATTATGAGTTCAAGCAGGATTTTAAAGATGACGAAACGCTGCATCGCATATTATCTCCACTGCAGTATTTTAAAAATCCCATCCTTATGGAAGCGTTAAACCACATGCAAATGCTAGAATATAATGCATCCACCCACTGCCACATTTGCGAACATCCCTTTTTAGATCATGATATTAAAGTAAGAGTCATTGCCATTTCACCGGCCAATTTAGAGGTAGTGCTCATCAAGCATGCAACATCCTCCATAAGTCCCTGGAAAAATCCAGTTTTTTTCCATAATTTTTCTGGTTATGATTTACACTTCCTGATAAAAGATATTTCACAAGCCATCCCCAGTCACATTTCATTATTACCTAAAACTAAGGAAGACTACATTTCATTCACCAAAGACATTTATTCCAAAGTTAAATTTCGATTTGTAGATTCATACAGCTTCATGAATAAGTCCCTAGATAAATTATCCTCCTATCATTTAACGATTTCAAAAAAGTCATTTGAATCATTAGCAGCGACAGTTATTAACCAAAAAAGGGGTATATCCGCATGAGTATGTAGATACGTAGACTAAATTTAATGAAACTTGTCTTCCCCGTAAAGATAAATTTTACAGCAAGTTGAGGCAATCACATACCACAGATAATGGTGTAAGTTTTAAATTAAAAATTTAGGTCATTATAGCGATGTTTATCTGACATGTGATGTGCTTCTACTTGCTGACGTATTCACAAATTTCAGAAATAGGTGCATAATAACGCACAAGTTAGATCAGGCGTTCTTTTACACCCCTCTCGGATACATCTGGCAGTGCATGCGAAATTACACTAAAGTTAGACTGGAGTTGCTCACCGATGTTGATAAGTCATTGTTCGTGGAAAAGGGTATAAGAGGAGGGATAACACAATGCTGTACTAAATATAGCAAGGCGAACAATAAGTGGGGATATTACAAGCGTCTCTCAAAGCATTATCATATCGAAAATCCACCACGTTTATAGTATAGAACAGTGTAAATTCGCTCTTAACAATCGGGATGACAAGAGGTATTTGGTGACTAATGGTATAGATACACTGGCTTGGAGACTTTGCAATAGCCCCGCTACTGTGGATTTAGGTTAAGAAATTACTTATTACTATTATTTGGTATTATCATCATCATCATTATTATTAAAATATATACATGTTATACAAAATCTGTTTTATTAATCCATAAATCATGTAATTTATTCATACCAAGCCATTGGACATATATATGGTTCCCCTTACGTAGTAACACCTTCTCAACGAGAAATATATCCGGATGAGCTGTTGTTTTATGTAGTTCTTCAGCGTAAAATTGACCTAGCATCGATTTAGCTTCGAGATCCTCCAGTAAATATGTAACTGGATTACCAACCTTCACCTTAGCAATCTTAAACAGTTCGGTGGAAAAGTTAGGAGTGTAGCCCTTTGCAAATATTGATTTATATTTAGAAATCCGGACGTAATCACCAATTTTAAATTTTGCTGTCCCCATTATCTTAATATTATGAAACTTAGGTAAATATGTTAATACAATTACATCTTTAGGCTTCATTCTAATCGTGGAATGCACTTTATTGTTATATTCAGATGTAACTCCTTGCAACACATCTAACCGCTTGTATTTACCTCTAAAGCTAAATCGTTTGTACAATGCATTTCAAAGTTCTTATAATCTTTCAAAATGTTTATTATAGATTTTGCGTCCTTTATCCGATTGCAAGTTATCCGGAGTTCTACAATCCTTCAAAGTAGAAGTCCTCGCTCGACAAACTTCTATATCCATCGGAGAATCTCCGATAGCCCATTTATCTAAGTTTGCATTATAACGAAGACCGTATGTATTATCAATTTGTTCTTGGTTCCCGCGGATCAGTAATTCTACATACTGGCGAATGAACGAGCAACCGGAGGTTTTAACTGGAATGTTGCGGTAGGTACTTGTTTGAACTCCGATTTCACCGGTTCTACTTTAATTTCCGCGTAAGCGATTTGTTTCAAGGCATCCATTATAGGTTTATATGCAGTTTCCGCTAAACGATATGTTTCAAGTTCACCTCTCTTCAATAATTCCAGCTTGCTTTTGATGGCATTACGAGTCTGCGTTAACTTCCGCTTAACCACCTTATCTCGAACATCCGCTGCGCGCGACTGCGTCTGAATGAGTATTATAAGCAGGTGATATAGCAATCAAATCCGCTTCGGTATCTTCCGTAATCGAAGTCTTTTACAATGCATGCGAAATCGTATTTAGTCTACCAACATTGTGAACACATTCCTTTAAATTGATTAAAGATCATATGTGTACCTTCTACATGCTCATCGTATACATGCTTCAAATTTATGCAATCCTGTTTAAATAACACAACCACATTCACATTATCGCGAATAAATTGCTTAGGGATCTTCGAATATGTTTGACAGAGATAGGAAGAGTCCACGTCAGAGTGCCGTCCTCTACTGAAACAATCGCGAAGATGTCGTCGAAGATCATTATAAAATTCTTAGCGATTTCTTCAGGCGCGACTACATCTGCCTTATCGTTGAATGCATTATACCTAATACCTCTTATCGACTTAAGTACATGCTTTAAGTATTTATACTTTGGTTGCTCCAGCGACTTAGAGTAAACGTACACATTTTCGAATTTTAAGCCATGCGGTGCCTCCAATAAGCTAACCATTCCCACACCCGAAATGTCCGCAAATAATTGCTCTAATTGATGTCGGAAAGAGACTACCATGCTTCCCTGTAACTTCAGATTTCAGGAAATCGTGACCATCCACAGGTAGTTCTTAAGGTTGTTTCGCAAACTGGGTCATTCAGTTGCTGATAGTATACTGACCAGTTCACATGCTGCTCGGGAGTGGAGCATTAAACACCTTAATAACCAAATTGCCCGTTGTACTGCATATTCCGGGTTATTGATATTGCTGACCAGGAACAAAGCTACAGAAACGTTTATCTCGCGGCGATCCAGGTACAAATCGTCTAGAGGAAGCTTACAAGCAACACGATATTGCCTATTATAATTCTAACGATTTAACAAGTCGTCATTAAGCAGATAGAGTGCTTCGAGATCAAGCTTGTAATCATGTACGCTCGAAGGATTCAAGTTTTGGTGACAAAACAGCAGCCTTGCCGTAGCGAACGCTATGAAGGTTAAAACCACGTTGAGTAAGGGTGCTAAGAAGAAGAAGACAAAGAGGTGCTCGTTTAGAGGTGGAGTTTTAAGACCTATTCGAAAATCCGTTAAACGTATGCTCAAAGATGGTAATCTTAAGAAACTTATTGATGTCAGTCTATCGGCCGCTAAGAAAGCTGTTAAGATTGCCGGCGGAAAGAAGAAGCTAGAATCATTCCAATACCTAAAACTGGCGGCTTTCTCCCATTCCCAATACCTCTATTCGCTGGTTTCTCAGCTGCAGGTGATCTCGCCGGTGGTTCGAGCGTTATAGCTAAAGCTGTCAACGACGCTTCGGCGACAAAGAAGCATTTCGAAAAGCTCAACGTCATAACCAAACAATGGTGGCGGTAGCTCTGAAGAGTGGCAAATTACTTTATTTGCATTCTCATAAGAAGGGATATGCTTTATACTTGAAACCATATCCAAAAAACTTATAAACTTTCTATAGGATGCATTAAACGATTCCGATCTAAATACGTATGCTAAAGATGTGCCATTCTTTAAAGAAGTGTTTATGCGCGATGCCTCATAAACCACATCTTAATGAGCGTGCTATCCTTAACCTTGACGATTTTAGCTGAAGAGGTACTCATTGGGTTGCTTTCAAGAAACGCGGTCATGATGTTATCTACTACGATAGCTTCAGAGATTTAGGGCCACCACTTGAAATAATTAGATATTTAAGAGATTGTACAATTAGATGTAATTATGATATGGAATAAAATTATAATACAGTTATATGTGGACATTTATGTCTAGATCTTCTATATAATAAATAGCTTGAAATATTATTTATTTATGTATAGTCATGTCTCAAACGTTCACGTTAACGGGTGAAGGAAACGTTCTCAGTGCAACGAATTTTCCGCCAATCGAACTTGATCCTAATTACCAGTGTGGGTTAGGATTGTTAGGATTCTACGGTTGCAAGTCCATACGAAATATTCATGAGGGCAACAACAAGTTCTGTTGTATTACGCAAACTGGAAAGCATAAAGAGATTGTGTTTCCAAGCGGTGTATAGGAAATTGTGGAGATTAACAGATTTCTAAATTGTGAAGTTAAATCTATACACTTAAGTGAAACAAATAGTTTCTAATTTCCACAAAATCATTTAATGACTAATTGTTTCAACGCAAAGTGTGTTCTTCAGATTCGATCTTGAACTAACCTACAACGCTACAAAATACTTAACCTATACTAATTGTGGTGGGAGGCTGACGACTAATTATGTGATGAAGAGGGAAAGTCAAACAGTGGCGAATAGTATAAATCAATTCGTTTAACAACAAACCTGTATTTTTGGTTTTTACCTTTATTTTCAACATGCTTTAAAATTTCAAATTTAACACGTGATTTTCTGAGTTCAAATGTGACGCATAGTTAGAAGTTTCTGTATTGTTTTTATATGAACTATCATGTTCAGAAATACGTTTAGTAAAACTTCTACCTGTTTGTCCTATGTAGTATTTATCACAACTCCCGCAGTATAGTCTGTATACTCTGTAGTCTGTATTTTCGTTCTAATTTTTGGATTTATTGTTTTTTATGTATTTTCAAAGTGTTGTAACATTTGTACGTTATATTCAAATCTAGTTTTTTTCAGTTAGTTAGATATTATTTCTGTAGTTTTACCAATATAAATTAACGTGTTAAAAAATTTTCTAATTTTGAGTTGAGCAGGGTAAAATGATTTTAAAGCAAACTTGTATTCTTTCTTTTTTAAAATTCTATTGACATCCGATTCTGTGTAACCATTATTTCCGGCGATTTGTTTAATTATGTTTAATTCTACTTCAAATTTTGTTTTAGACATCGGAATAGCTAGAAGTCTATGAATGTAGCTATTAAAAGTGGCCATTTTGTAATTGTAAGGATGACTGAAAATTCTAGTTTATTATTCTGATTTGTTATTGTTAGGTCTAAGAAGTTAATTTGGGTGTTGTTTTCACTTTCTGCTATAAATGAAATATCTGTATGTAACGTGTTTAAGTAATTCAAAAAGTTTTGTAATTGTCTATTAGAAACATTAAAGCAAACGAATATATCATCATATACCAAAAAACTAAGAATTTACTAAATGGGTGTTGGTGGTCGTTTTTTTTTTATGATTGTGGACCTGAACAGGCTAAATAAGGCCTATCGCGCTAAAGCACCTAGGAACACTTAGGAGGATGGATAGAGGGATAATGAATTGCCAATAGATGATTATGAACAGCTACCTTAAATTTTCTCATATCATAAGTGAGAGGAAAACAGGAACTAGGGAGATCATTCCAGAGTTTAGAAGCCGTGTAGAAAAATGTGGATTGCGCCCGTTTGGTACGACAAGTGGAGATTTGTACTGCATACTGATGATGTGAATGAGCGAACCGAGTGTTTCTCGCAAAGATAGCCGGAGATGGTATCAAAGAATGTAATTCACCAGCACAATAGCCGTTGTAATAACGATAATACAAAGAAAGAACTGAAACCATCCTTCTATGCTCAAGGGACTGTATGTGAGAAGTTAAGGACGGGTCATTTATAAGCCTAATCGCTCTCTTTTGAATACGATCAACGATATCGAGAGCGTATTGGGGAGCACTAACCCAAAGGTGAGAATTATATTCCAGATGAGGCCGAATTTGGGCCTTATACAGCAGAAGGAGTTGTCGAGAGGTAAAGTACTGCTTAGATCTGTACAAAAAGCCTATTTTACGAGCAGCTGTTTTGGTAGCTGACAGAAGATGGTCAACCCATGAGAGATTTGAAGATACAGTCATACCCAACAGAGTAATAGAGTCTGAAAACTTAAGAACTGAGCCATTCATACTTACAACAGGAAATGATCGATCTTTTTTGACGGACATAAGGCAACACTGAGTTTTGTTAGCATTAAATTTAACTAGATTATTGCTTCCCCATTCGAGAATACGTTGAATGTCTTTGTTGATTGAATTTGCCATTTCAGCTTTAATTTCATGATTTGACATAGAAGGTGGATTATCACTATGAGTAGACTGAGATGAACTACAGTGAAGAGTGCTATCGTCAGCAAAGCAATGGATGGGGTTAGTTGTTGAAGAAATAAGGTCGTTTATGTACAGCAGAAAAAATGTAGGCGCTATAACGGATCCCTGTGGTACGCCCGCGTTAATGCTAACTTCTTTTGAAAAAAGCCATCAACTACGACACGTATTTGTCTTTTATCAAGGAAACTAGAAACCCAGTTGATGAGCGTATCATTTAACCCAAACGAGGTGAGTTTGGCAAGTAAACACTTATGCCAAACTTGGTCAAATGCCTTTGAGATATCTAAAGCGACTACAACTGTTTCACCGGACTGCTCTACTGTATTGTTCCAAACTTGAGTCACATATGAAAGAAGATCGCCTGTTGAACGACTTTGCCTAAACCCATATTGGTGGTCACTAAGGAGTTTGTTAGTTTCAAGGAACGTGAGCAGTTGCTGATTGATGGCTTTTTCCATGATTTTAGACAAAATGGAAGTGATGGCAATTGGCCTGTAATTTGAGGGATCGGTCTTATCACCTTTTTGGGAATAGGTTGAACATTTGCTAACTTCCATGATGAAGGAATTCCCAGAAGATATAGAGATCGTATAGAGCTTAGATAGGACTGGTACTAGTTCGGGGAACATTTCTTTAAGACAATAGCTGGGATACCGTCTGGGCCAGTCGCCTTATTGAGATCAAGCCTACCGATGATCGATTCCAAGAGCTTGTACCGAAAATGAATTGGTTTCATAACGTATGAAGAAGAGTTGACTAGGGGCACATGTTTTCCAGAATCATTGAGACACGAGTTTGATGCAAACAAATCCACAAAAACGTTGGCTTTGTCTACAGAATCAGCAACTACCGATCCGTCAATGGATGTCAGGGGGGGAAATGAAGATGTTCGAAAGTTTTTACTAATGGCTTTTGCTAAAGACCAAAATTTACGACTGCCTAAAGGAGATGTAGCTAGTTCATTGCATTTTCGTTGTTCGAACAACTTTTTAGTTTTAGTGATGACACTTTTGCAGATATTTCTAGCACCAACGTATTCTACATGACTGTCAACCGATTTATTAGATTTCCATTTAAGGTAACATTTATTTTTAAAGATATTGCATCAGAACAAGCCTTATTGAACCAGGGTTGGGAACGTGAATGACCTACACGGTACTGTTTTTCGGAATGTATAACTCCATTCCTATGAGGATGACTTCAGATACTGAAAGAGCGATGTCCGAAGAAGAGGACGACTTAAAACAATATTCACGCCATGGAAAGGTTGCAAAGAAATCCCGTAAATCACTCCATCGAGCTGACTTAAAACACCACAAGGTTCTATCGGTTTTGCGAAGAACAGTGGAATTAGGTACAGTAGAAATAATTTTTATTAGACAATGGTCGGAAAGACCTAAAGGCGAAAGAACGGAAGTTTTATAAACAAGAGGGTTTGATGTAAGAAAGAGATCTAGAAGATGTGGAGTATGGTTAGGGTTATCAGGGATTCTTGTGGGTTCAGAAATCATTTGTGTGAGATCACATGAAATAGCAAATGTTTCTGCACTATGACCAGCGGGCTTTGTAGTAGATGAAAATTGAAGCCAATTAGAGTTATAAACATTGAAATCACCTACAAATGAGATATCGCAAGATGGAAACTGAGACAGGAGATAGTCAACTTTCATACTAAGGTAATCGAAGAAGTCTTGAAAGTTGCTGTCATTAGGAGACCTATAAATGCAACAGTAGAATTTCACAAAATTAGGACCAGAATGTTTAAACCAATTCACGTCAAAATTTTTATTTTCTAAGGAAGAAACCCTCTTGCAAGCAATTCTGTCCTTGATGTACGCACATACGTCTCCTTTATATCGAAAGTTAGAGTGAAGATGGTATTGAGGAAATTGCAAGTCTGGTGACTCGGAGCTTTCAGAGGAGACTTGTGTTTCAGATAGAAACAATATATCAGGTTGTAATTGTTGGTGAATAGCATTAAGATTAGACCTGATACCGCGGATGTTGCAGTAGTGAATCAGAAAGTTGATACTTTCGATGACCGAGGTCGCTTGGGCCCTGCCCTCTCGGACATCCGAGTGGGGCAGGATTTTACGTCCGGAATTTATAACCCTAGAAACCACAGCCATCTTATTTTTGAATTTGGGACTTTTAATCCGATAGGGCGAGAAGGAAGAATAAGGATGAGAATAGATTAAGGATGATGGAAAAGGTAACCGGCAGCCCTTACCGAGCTCAGAAAATCGGAGACCCAATATTAAGGAGCCCATGGTAAGGGTGGTGGTACCTCCCCGGCTGGCATGGAGTATACATGCCTACCACCTATTATTTGCTCTAAACTATCCACAAAAATATCTGCTAAAATAGGATTACCCATAATTAAGCCATTATTGGCACTAAAAATCTCATTATTAAATTCAAAATAATTTTGGTTTAAACAAGTGATTGAGGTGTTGAGAAATGTCTTGCTTAATGATACAGTGTTACAGACAGTCAAGAGATTATCTATAATATTAATCACATCATTTGGTGGGATACTCCGGCATAAATTTTTGATATCAAAAGACACAAGTTTCGCATTTTTAGGAATAAATATGTTTTTGATATTATGAACTAATTATTGTGAATTCTGAATACTATGTTTAAGAGTAAATTTAAAATATTCTTTTATTAAATATATTAATTTCTAGGATATTTTATACGCTGGGGCTGTGACATAAGAAACAACAGGTCTAATAGAGTAATATGCTTTGTGTAATTTAATTAAAGAATATAGTTTATGTACTTGAGGATTCATAACTGATAAATGTTTCTTTTCCAATTCGTTAAATAAACAATTTTCTTTCAACGTGTTTTTTATTAATCTTTGATATAATTCAGCTGGATCTGATTTTATTTTTGAAGTCTCATTCCTTTAAAAATCTGTAGTTTAATGTAATCAATTTTATTCATAGCAATGATTGTTTACCCTTTACCGGCTCGTGTAAAAATTATATCGTTCTCAATTGATTTTCGATTAATTGATTTGAATATATTCATATCAGATTTATTGTTTTTAAAAGGTTTATTCAATGTATTAAAATTATTTGCAAATTTATGTTTCTACTTTACTTAGGGTTAGGTCAACGTCAACCCTAAGTTGTTCTAAACGTTTATCGTTAACATTAGTTAAAGTATAATTAAAACCTTTACTTAGTAAATTTATTTCATTATTAGAACATTTCATTTGCCTTAGATTCATGAATTTATCAAAGAAAACATGGTGTGAACATACGTCTTTATTTGTGTGGTTTTTATTATTATTGGAACCTGATTTTGAAATGAAACGATCTAGTTTTGATTTTTGTGAGACGTATTCAAATCGAACACATTACACTCAACACTACTTAATCTAAATGGTAATATTCAGTATGTATCACCTTTAAATGTACGCTAAAAATATCTCTTTTACTGTACTGAATTCGTCTGTCTTCTTTCAGCCATTTCGCTTCTCCTACTCTTTGTGCTTTCTTAGCTGATGGGCTTCTATTGTGAGTCTTCAATTTTATGTAGTTCGGGACAACATTGTTTTGTAGACACATGTTATAAAACCATATGTTTTGTAAAGTAATTTTACACTGTAGAAGTAGTTTAAAATACAATAAAGCCAAATAACTTTTAACAATTGAATTGTGCTGGCTTTTGCTTGATTGAAATTCATATTAACACTTAAATGAAACAAATAGTTTCTAATTTCCACAAAATTTGTAGCGTTGTAAGTTAGTTTGAGATCGAATCTGAAGAAGACACTGTGTGTCGAAACAATTGTTATTCATTAAATGATTTTGTGGAAATTAGAAACTATTTGCTTCATTTATGTGTTAATATGAATTTCCAAATAAAAGCCAGCACAGTTCAACTATTAAATCTATACATTACGTGGACTTTAGCAGACGGATTCTATTGGGCGAGTTTGACGTACACGTTGAACCAGGTTATAAATTAATCAAGGAGACTTCTACAGTTATTTATTTACCTGTATTTACGCGACGTATAGATAATAAAGTTGAAATTGGTTGATCAAGAGGGTCGATTAGTGGACTTTGGTAACGAGAAAGTAACTATTAGATTGGAACTGAAGTATCGGCCTTACGATTTTCGGCAGTAGGTCTCTGTCTGCAGACGAGAGCACATCGTTAACCGAAAAAGACGTTAGGTTCTACAATATCTCGGTTATAAAGTATTAATGCGATATGGAAGAAGCACTTAAAAGTTTATTCACAGGGGTGAGATACGAAGGTATGAAAGTGGTATTCTATCGTCGAACTTATCATCCGTACACAACAAACGCATAATCCGGTTGTGTAAAAAACCGATCTCATTACAGCTGCTTACGATAGTGTGATAGTGATAGTGATAGAGCCCGTAAAACAAGCCTCTTCATCTGTTAAACAGCAACAAAACCGCCTTTTGCGCTTCCATACCGCTCAATGGTTTGGGGGGTGAAGAGCAGTACTGGATTTCAACGTCCTCGTTGGTTACTGGTTGCTTTCCATACCAAGAAGCGTTTTGAGGCTGCGATCTTTCCTAGAGTGTGATCGACAACTGAGTTAATTGGACACGGGTCGTATTATTGGCTTACGTAAAGGTGGTTTTTCATTCAGAGAAATTGGTAATCGTCTTAACCGTAATCAATCCTCTGTAGTACGTTAGTCAATATGGTCCAGGACCGACATCTACGAGACCCATTCTCGAGTACAAGATCAATAGCCGACCAATGGTTTGGAAACAAAGGACGTCCTGTAACCCTACGTACAGTTTACCGTCGAATTAGAACTTTTGAACAGGCTAACGTCAATATCTTGCCGTGGCCACCCAGATCTCCCGACCTTTCGCCCATCGAACATATGTGGTACATGATGGATAGAAGACTTAAGTAATTAGCCAATCCTGCATAGACGCTAGAAGCTCTCCGGCATGAATTCCAGATTTCCTGAACTGCAATACGTCAGGCAAAAATCGACAACCAGTTGGAATCCATGTCAAGAAGGGTGCGGGAGTGTGAAACTGATAGCGGTGGTCCAACACATTATTAATAAAAAAATGCCTTTATCCTTTGTTTAGTTGTTTAGAATTTTTAATCAATTACTACATTTGACTAGTTAAACATTTCTGCCAAGTTTTGGCCAAAAATTCCAACGCCATCATGGTGTTGCATTTTTTATGTCACAGAGTATACACACACATATGTATATATATATATATATATATATATATATATATATATATATATATATATATGTACTGCTGGTTTCTCGGGTGTTGATCCGCGTAGCTTTCTGGTCTCCAAAAGACCGTTTGTTGCAAAACGGCGTTTCGGCAAAGTTTCATTTGCCATCCTCAGGTTGGTAACTGTCTGCTACAGCTTCTAGTTACTCGAACTGAACTAACTTCCCATTGTGTGTGCTGCTGCTTATGTACCCTATTGCTTTCACTGCTTTCACTGACTCTGACTGCTTTCGCTGCTTTCACCACCTTCACTGATTTAACCGTTTGCTTCCCTGTTTTCACTTCTTCTTTTGTTGATTCTGTTTTAGGTGTTGTGGATTTTAGTTGTCTAGGGATTAATGATGCTTTCCATATTGATGTTAGTCTCAGAGCAACGTCTCTTGAGTTTGTCAATCTCTATGGCTTTTCTGATAATTCTAGCTGTAAAGTGCTCGATGCTTGCCAAACTTTTTTCGTGTTGAAATTTAATTTTGTGTCCTGTTGTGGTTACGTGTTGGGCCAAGGATGATGTCGCTTGAACTTTATCAACCGCGTTTTTGTGTTCTTCTATCCTTGCGCTGATTTTTCTATTGGTCTGTCCAATATACGATAGCCCGCAGTCTCCACATGGAAACTCGTACACTCCTTGACTCTCCAACGAGATCTTGTCCTTAAAATTTCTTAAGATCGAATAAATTTTTCGATACGCCGTGAAAGTATCGATTTTGTGCTTTTTAAGAATACGGATAATCTTGTCCGTTGTCCCTTTGATATATGGTAGGTATGCCGTGGCAGTTGCAGCATCAGCTGGTTCTTTGTCTTCTGTACCTGAAGGCCTCAAAGTCCATTTCTAATCAAAGCCTCTCTCACTTTTGTCATCTCTTCTTTGATGTCGGCGTCTGCTAATTCCTTCGATCGATTGATCAGCGTCTTGATGACAGATTTGAGTTGACCTGGTGATGCGATTTGGCGTTAATGTATCTGTCCGTGTGCGTAGGTTTGCTGCATACCGTGTGGCCCAGACGCCCGTTTTCATTCTTCTTAACTACCACGTCCAGCAACGGTAACTGATCATTTTGTTCTATTTCCATTATGAACTTGATATTTGTGTGCACGTTGAGGTGTTCCAAAAATACCCTTTTTCCTGTCCGTGGCTCCAGATAACAAATGTATCATCTACGTATTTCAACCATAGCGTCGGTTTATATGCTGCTGAGTGTAGTGCTTTCTCTTCAAATTCTTGCATGAAGAGGTTTGCAACGACTGGAGGTAAAGGTGCCCCATTGGTGCTCCTGCTTTCTGCTTGTAACGGTGTCCATTGTACATAAAATAGGTATACGTATTCTTTGAACGATGGTTAAGCAAAAATGGTTATGTGCAATTTCTCGCAATTCTTAACACCTAAGGAGTTATAGGCGGTTGAAGAAAAATGTAAAAGTAAGTAAAGAGGATACTCTTTACAGCTGCTTAAGTCTTAAGATTGTAATAAACCAAAACATTTAATAACAATTTTCATTAAAAAATTAACAAGAACGCAACATAGCACAAAAATACACATAAAATAACGAGGTGACAAACAAAAATGGTTCTAGTTGTTCAAAAATCGTTTTCCACATCGTCGTGCTCCTACTGACAAAACGATAGCCCGGACGTTTCAGTGCCTTCGAGAAACAGGAAGTTTTCTTACACATCGAAGTGATCGACGGTCTCCACGACATGCGTTTCCAGAAGAGTTGCTGAGACAAGTTAAAATCGATAGCCGAACTAGCATTAAACGAATAAAAGCAGCCACTGGTAGAAGCAGGATCACGATTTTGAACATTCTTCGCGAAAATGGAACCCATCCGTATCACCTCAAACCCGTTCAGCACCTTCTTCCTGGTGATTTGGCTGCAAGAGTTTGTGAAAGGATGATTACGCATGATGATAACATTCCTGTTGCACTCATTTATGATGAGGCAACTTTTTCTCGGGATGGAGTGAACAATAGTCACAATGAGCAGGTATGAAATTTTCTGTGACCGGATTTCAAAATCGCTTTACGGTAAATCTTTGGGCCGGCATTATCGTACCCTACATTTTTAATGGGCATTTAAACTCCGAAATGTACAAACAATTCTTGGAAGAAGATTTACCAGCATTGCTTGAAGATGTTCCCTTAATTGTACGTCAAAACATATTGTATTTGCAAGATGGGTCTCCTGCACACCACGGGTGTGTTGTAACGTAGAAAAAATGTACTTGATGGGATGAACCGGTAAAATAGACAGCATGTAAGAAAACAGATGCGTACATGGCACTGATTGCTGCAAAAAATTAAACTGAGAAGCAGTCGTATGAAGTGCACATATTAAGAAACAAAGTGTAGAAGGCAGTGAAAATAAGTAAAGAGTAAGTGATTGAAAAATACATAACGTGGCCTAAAAAAGAACGCTGAAGGAGTGATGATTAGCACCGAAATGGTATGGGACGATTGTGAAGTGAGGAAATGTTGGCGAGAACACTTTGGAAATCTGTACGGTAGTGAGGAAAATAAGGCTAATGAGTTTAATAAGGAGACTGTAAAAGGAATAGAGAATGAAGCTGAGAGGATATTTGGTTAAATGAGATAGAGAAAACGATAGGAATGTTGTAAAACGGTAAAGAAGCAGGCGTAAATGAAATCACTGGTGAAGTACTAAAATATGGCGGAGCAAAGCTTACGCAAAGATTGCGTGAATTATTCAATATATGCTTTAAGTATGGAAAAGTGCCGCGTGATTGGAAGAGCGAGATCATTGAACCACTGCATAAAGGTAAGAGAGGCAAGAGTGGTTGTAAAGATTATAGAGAAATAAGTATGGTCAGTGTATCTGGGAAAGTATTTGGAAGAGTACTGATTTATAAAATACGTGAATGTACCCAAACTAGCATTTGGGATGTGCTGTGTGGCTTCACGGCAGGGAGAGGATGTGTTGATCAAATGTGCGTTTGTAGACGTGGAGAAAGTATGTGACCGAGTGAATAGGGAGAATATGTGGTAAATATTAAATGAATGTGGCGTAAAGGTCTAATAAACGGAATCAGGGCAGTATATAACGGTAGCCGGGCATGTGTTAGGATGAGAGGAGGTGTGCGTGAATACTTTCATATTGAGCAAAGAGTGCGACAAAGCTGCGTGATGTCACCGTGGTTGTTCAATGTATACATGGATAAATGTGTAGGCAAGCATGTACCGATACAAATGGTGTAATTATTGGTGAAGCAAACGTACGACTCCTGGTGTATACAGATGACAGTCAATAAACGAGAATGCGGATGAGTTACAAGCTGCTCTGAGGAAATCTTATATAGTCTACGTACGGATGGACCTAAAGGTAAACGTGATCAAAACGAAGATTGTGGTGTCCATTCGGGTTAATGCAGAAAGGAATGTGATTGAAAGTATATTAGTCCAGTCACTTTAGCTTAAAAAAGGCCGTTAGCGCAAAAAAAAATGGTGGCAGCAATTTTTTTTTTAATCGCTTCATTTTCTTGTTTTAAATAACATATTAAAATATAGAACGATAGCGGCCAGGCTTAAAAAATTATTCAAGGTCAAAGGTCACAAAAATCAGTTTTTTGCAAAAAACCTCGTTTTCTATGGCTCGGAGGTCAATTGAGTTGGTTACAAGAAAGAGAATTCATGAAATTATCTACAAAAATGATCCTATTTATTGTTCACGTACGACAAACCGTTTGCGAAGTACAAAGTGACGAATGTGAATGTTGAACGTATTTTTTTACGTGGTGTTCCCAATAGGCCTGGTCGATGTTGAGTGTAAAAAAAATTATGTTTCGATGTGTTAATTATTGAAACTGCAATAGAAAAATCAATTGTTAACCCTCTTGTCATAGTAGACGAGGATATAGGTCTTTTGATTCTTCTCATCGTACGTAGTCGGAAACATCTCTTGATAATTACCGGTAGTTAAGTTTTACAAAATCGACAAGATTCAATACTGCTGTAAAATTACCATCGCTTCCACCTACAACTGCAGCAGCTCAACCACACGTGTTCACAACAGTGGGGCTGGATATTTAATAACATTTGTTTAGAGCCCATTACAACATTGTTGCCAACTGCACCAGATAATATCCTTAATACCATTTATTGTAATTGTACGAAAGGATACGGTACAAATTGTGGATGCATAAAAATTGGTTTATCTTGCTCCATTGTATGCGGCAACTGTCATGGACAGTCATGTCTCAGTGCAACGTCTGAAGCTTCTGCTGTTCATTGTTCCGATACTGAAAGTGATATTGATCTTTTTGTAACAAATATCAGCAAAGATGAGAAAGATACAGACCTCCTAGAACCTGACAATGAAATAGTAATACTTGAGATTTATGAAGACGAGGACGAAACGTAATTTTTTTCCACTGAACATAGGCTAGCCTACTGGGGACACTATGTAAAAAAAATGCGTCTTGTATTCTACCTGAATGTTGGAGCGGAAACGGATTCAGCGCTCGACGTTCACATTCGTCGCTCTCTACTTCGCAAACGGTTCACCTTACGTGAAAAGTGAATAGAACGATTTTTGTACATAATTTCTTGAACTTTCTTTCTTGTAACCACCTCAATTGACCTCCGAGCCATAGAAAACGAGATTTTTGCAAAAAATTTATTTTTGTGACCTTTGACCTTGAATAATTTTTTAAGCTTGGCCGCTATCGTTCTCTATTTTTAATATGTTGTTTATAACAACAAAATGAAGCGATTAGGAATAAAAATTGCTACCATTTTTTTTGCACTGGATGATAATGAAAAGCGAAAGAATAATTAAAGAGATAATAACTTACTATGTGTTACAGTAGCAGTTTTAATAGTGTAGCAAAGCCAGTTCTGACTGAATTCAAGGTTTTCTCTAGTCTCTAGTAGTGAAACTGACAATTTATTTGGTTTTAATATTAAACGTACTTTTCACTATAAAATAATAATTACAATTATTACTTGTGAATACTGTTATTAAGTTCAAATTGAGGTTTACACTTACATCATAATTTGTTTAAAATTTGTCAAATTTTCTTTTTGATGATGACATTTTTTAGTTAACCGTCGACCGTTAGAGAGATTTAACATTTATCGAACTGTTACAGATTAATAGCAGACTTATGTTTGCGTTTTCATCGTTTTCATATTTCATAAACTTGGTGTAACATCTTAAGCAATTAAGAAGAATGTTACCACTTACTGAGGGCGATAACTGTAATTGATATCGAAACGTATAGATTTATATAAAATGTAAATATAAAAATATACCATTTAAAAACCCCAAGTCTAAGTGTTTTATTATGGTGAAAGTTTACATTTTCATAAAAATAAAACTAATTCATGAAGTTGAGTAATAATATAAACTTGCATTTTTTTTTGATCGGAATAATAGTTGGGTTCAGTTCTTTCTTAGCTTTTCAAAAATATAAATATACACATTCCTGAAAAACATCCTCCAAATATTTTTTTCAACAGCCCATATTTCCTTGGCAGTGACGAGTTACTTATAAAACCCTTTCTCTAATTCTTGGATTACAATATTCGGTTTCTTGTTTTGTCGCCACGATGTCCAGATCTGTCAATACTGGATTTCTTCCTATGGGGTTTTCTGAAAAACATAATTTATCAAAACCGTCATAATACCGAATCGAATGTTGCGATTTGGGAAATGGTTTTCTATTTGGAATATGTTTTTCAAGATTGTCTATATTTATATTTGAAGATTTAGCTAAAGACCATATTTTGCCACTATCCTAAGGACCTAGTTTTTTTCATTTTCATTATTCGAACAACTGTTTAGCTTTACTAACTTTACCTACACGTTAGTAGGTATTTCTAGGACAACCGTAGTCCGCATGACTCTTAACCGTTATATTAGATTATTTTTGAAATATATTGAATCAATTTAAGTCCAATTAAAACAGTGTTGAGAACAAGAATGGCCTATATGCTTTTTGAGAATATACATAACTACAGGATAACCTTAGACCTGAAAGAGCAATGCCTGCAGATGAGCACGACTTAAAATGATACTAACGTTATGGGAATATTGCAAAGAGATCCCGTAGATCACCCCGTTATCTGACTTAGAGCACCACAAAATCCTCGTGATGTCCTTGAGATAGACAAGTACACTTCTTTTGTGTCGAAGGTTAGAGTGAAGAATCAAAGTTTTTAGAGGAGACTTTCCGATAGAGGCGTGTGAGGTTGTAGTTGTTCAAGATGTTGGTGAATAACAGTAGACCTGATACCGCAGATGTTATAATGATGGATCAGAAAGTGAGTACCTTCCGAGATCGTTTGAGTCTAGTCCACCCGGACATCCTAATGAGGCAGGAATGTACGTCTAGAATTTTTATCTTAGAAATCAAAGCCATATTTTGGTTAATTTTGAGCTTTCGATTGGATAAAAAGATTGCAATAAGGGCGACGATATGGAAATGGTGACTGGTGGCCTTTACCCGGTTCAGGAAACTAGAGAACCAATGCTAAGGAGCTGATGGTTGGGGTGATGGTACTCCTCTTCCTAAGATTTTACAAAACCGACAAACACAGGAATCATAGGGGCATTATACGATTATAATTCGTAATTATATTTATCATAGGTTTTATTGAATAGAAAGCAAAATTACTTCAATTTTAATCACTTTCAGATCGAATTGTTAATCGTGTAAAGAAAATTGTTATCACATAACCTCACTAACAATAAACGCGTCTAGGTCTTTAATTATGGACTTTTCTGTAGACAGTAAAGTGAAAAATTTAGCAATCATTAAACCCTATTACGTTATTAAATTTTATCAAAAGTTGATGCTATTTCCAAGATAATATTTAGTCTAATGTAAATCTAGTTATTTCTCCTAACTAGTTTAATTCCGTTTTGAAAACCTTTGACGATAATATGATGTATTACATGTGTATTAGACAGGTTGATTCTAAATAGAGTAGCACAAATGGTGCCAGTGCATCTAGATGAAAAATAATCCGAATGAACTAAATATACCTTAGACCAAAGTTGCACCCCTGAGGAATAACAGGGTTTTGAATGTTGTGGAGCCAATCCATATTTTCCTTAATTTATGTAGAACTATGTGGTGTAAAGCATTCATATTTGGTACAGACGTTTGACCAGTGTTGACACATACTTCTTATTAATATAGTTTAAATGTGTCCACCAGAAGCGCTGCTGTCAACTACATGCAACATATTATTCTAAAAAATGTTTCACTGTATGAAAACACATATCTTATCCAGATTTTCAGACGTAAGATCTAAAAAAAACATGCATTTTTTCGATAAAAGCGATAGCTTTTTAGATAATTTACAAAAACGAACTGCGGAAATTTTACAGAGCCCATGGATGCAGTAACATAAAAAAATCAACACGCCACTCTTTAATAGCAAAAGGAAAACGCTTTTCTCGTAAAATAATTTTAATAAATGTATTTTGAAGGAACAGTATTTGTTATATAACATATAAAGTTATATTAAGTGTCTAATTTAAGTAACAATTTCTTAATTTATAACTACCTACCGTAATTTCGAATGTAATACTAAAGAACATAACGTTACTTTAAAGTAAAAAGTTTCTAAAGAATATTTTTAAAGTAGTACACATTTTCCTGTACACACAATCCAATAAGACGATTAAAATTACTACGTACTCTTGCAAATCTTTCTCGGTTGTTACGAATGTCAGCTGCACGGAAGAATTTTTGGCGCAATTCTTCAACAGTATTAACAGGAATAGCATACACAATACTTCTCAGGTGAGAAAAAATCAAGTGACGTAATGTCCGGTGAACGGGCAGGCCAACGGGGGCAACGAAACCACAATCTATCCAACGTCTGCCTGACAGCTAAGGTACTATGTACCGGAGTCCCGCCATGCATCTACCACGTAACTTGTACACCTAAAGGTATATATCCTCCAGTAGCATTTGGAGATATTCATTTAAAAATTTACTAATGGTTTTTTCGGAGGTTTGTGAGTCAATTTTAAAATTAAATCAAGATTGCTACGTTGTTCTTATTTTCTGGAGCGTTGAGTCCGCTCCAGATTTCTACTCGGCAAAGCGGCGAACGAAAGACACGATTGTGATAGGTAATATGGAGGGCAGAAGGTATAAAAGGTTTAATAAGGGCGGAGGAGAGAACAGTTCGGTTAGAACTTAAATAAAGGTAGATCGCGCGAGTTTTTTTAAGGTACTTTAGAATCGGTCAGTACTGGTTTTGCTTGTAAAAATTCAGTTCTCCAGTAGATATATAAATGACTGAAATAACACTTCTTGGGGATAAATCGTATTTAAACATTACCAATAAAACAGTTTAATTGAGTGTTGAACAAAGGAATAGTGATTTTCTTCAAGGATTTAAAAAGTGCAAAGGCAGATTTAAAAATAAAATAGCAGATATTTTGTTGACAGTGTTCGGTAGTGGAGCGTGCGATAATAATAAAAAGAAAGCCTGAAGTAACCCTTTAAGTAAAAGAATTAAAAGTGATAATTTAGTTAAGCATTTGGGATCCTCATTGACATTGAATGAAGTACATGTTAGTAATATAAAATCGATGGTATAATTATTATTTAGTATTATTATTATTATTTTATTATTATTATTACTATTATTATTATGGAGTTTACTATATCACGGACAGACGATTAGCTAACGTAATCTGTAAGAAATAGTTTTAGGTTTTGTTTAAAAGATAAAAGTATGATTGCCTTTTAAGTTTATTCTTGCTTGTTGAGTTGATAATTCCTTATTATCAGTAAAAGGATAATCGAACTATCTATTTTAATGTGTTTAGTATATAAGATTTTGTGGGAATTTTTATCTATAAGAATTAGTTTTTGTTGTGCTTTTTAAAGCCTGCCATGTGTTTGTAAATATTTACATTTGCAAATTGGTCAATATACACCCATTATTTAATTTACTTTTGTTGTTTATTTGTGTCAGTTGAGATAAAATTTTAGGATTAACCTGTGAAAATTGCATAACGGGTTACATCTACTTGTAATTGAAGTGACCTTTCAATATTTTTGAGCTTAATGATCGACCTGGAATTGCGTAATGAGTCAGGTCGATTTGAAAATTTAATTATTTTGAACTATTTTGCAGTCAATCAAACACAAACACTCATAACAGAATATGTTTACTAAGTGGAAATTCCAGATTTAAATTATTACAATTCATTCAAATTGTCAGATATTTAAATACGATTGTGTTAAAGATAAAGTGTTCAGACAATATATAAAGATGTGGTTGAAGAGGTTTAAAAAATTTAATAAATTAAATAAGCCAGGTATAATGTAAAATAGGAATAATATAATGGGTATATATGTTCTCGTAACAAATCGTTAAACTAACTCGAGATACCACCCGTTTACCAAAAATAATGCCTTTGTCCCAGTCGGCAGTTTAAATAGGCCGGTTTATGCTTTTGTTTTGCTTAATTACTACAATTTATGCAGTTATTTCCACTTAACATCAATAAAGAAACTGAAATATAACAATAATAAAAATGATCTCGGACGCCAAGTTATTTTTTAATTATGTTCGGAATAACCAAACCGAGGTTTACAATGAAAATTTTACCCAAATGTGAAAAATAAAAAAATATACAAACTATGTTTATTAACAGTTAAATTTAGGGTTATATAAAATATATCTTAAAAACTAATTGTAATAGCCTTAAATTACTAAATTATGGATATAAATACCTGTTCGAAAAATTTTTGTACACAAACTCTTTAATAACCTCTGATATCTAAACATTCTAAACGATTACGGAAATGTAAACCAAGGGTGATGACATCTTTGCACCAATATTGCGCAATATCTCGAAATAACAATGCTTTACGTCGCAAACCACCAAAATGGAATTTTACTTCTTATAAATTTCTCTTCAAGAAATTTGAACAATCCAATGTCTATTGTATTCTCTCGAAAGTTCAAAATGAATAATGGGTTCTACATTTAGATTTGCATTAAAAGCAAATCGCAGTCATAAAATGAAAGCGTACGTAAAAGTAAAATTAAAAGGTAATTAAAATAGAATTAAATGTGCAAAAAATGAAATAAAAGTGCCTGCAAAAAGCAAATGTTTTAGATTTTATTATAATACCAGTTAAATTATCTTACCATTAAATCAATGGCACTTTTCACAAAATTTAGGTGAAAACCCAAAAATGGCTTCCTAAACAACACAACATTCATCAAGAAATGAAAAAATGGACACTTAGAATATCTGGTGTGACGCATTGCGCGAAAATATGAACAGAAAAAAAAATAATTTAAATAAGTGGGAGTATAAACCTTTAAGAAGTATATACACTTAAGTTACTCCAAAATGCAAATTAAGTTGCCTACCACATACCTATAATTCATTAATAATTAAAATTTTTTTCTTATATTTACAACTAAATGAACGAAGAACATAAATTACGGTATATTTTAATACAACTCAAAATGGGTTGTTACTAACATATAGATGTTATTTATGATAAACCGTTATGTATTAAAATTTTCAGCAACAAACCAATGTTTTGTTTATATAAAAACTATTAAACCGACTTTTTATTTTGATTTTTCTAAATTGGGTAATAGTTATTTATTTAACAGTTAGAAATATAAATTGCATGTATACGAGGAATACTTAAAAAGTATTGAATTATCGTTTTACAATTTGGATTTTTTATTTATACAAGATGTGATCAATAAGTTTACGACCACCCGTGTGTTTTAAAATTTTATTAATCTTTTGGGTAGATTTCTTTTGGGAGTGTGATTAATTTAACATCCCGCCTAATACTATTTATTTTAGAAAAATTGTGGTGACGCATAGAGACAATTTTTCCTGGAGTGAGCATTATAAGTTTTAGATCTGTGGTAAGTGTAAGGTGTTTGAAACTACCTTCCAATCATTTTACTCCTGATATCGACACCGCCGATTCCACTGTAGCTGGCTTTGCACCCGCTTACTTCGGTAAACCTGAACGACGCCTAGTGCGGTTTGAACGTGTAACAGTGTCGATATTTTGATGTTACTGCATCCATTGGCGCTGTAAAATTTCCTCAGTTTGTTGTTATAAGTTATCTAGAAAACTATCGCGCCTCTGATGGATACATTTAAACAATATTAATAAGAAGTATGTGTCCACACTGGAGAAATGTCTGTAGCAAATATGAATATTTTACACCGCATCGTTCTAGATAAATTGAAGGAAATATGAGTTGGCTCTACAACATTCAACACCCTGTTACTCCTCAGGTGTGCAACTTTGGCCTAAGGTATTTTGTTCATTCGCCTTACTTTTTCATCTATATGTACTGGTACCTTTTGTACTACTCTATTTAAAATCACCCTGTATATCTACACCCGTTAATAGCTATAATAGAATAAATCTGCAGAATTTGGTTGTAAAACTTGTATCTTTAGAAACAAGTTTTGAATTTTGAATAATTTTATTTAAGGACAAGCGCGAACTTTTTGCTTTACGTTCACTTTATAAATGAGTTAAAACGATTTAAGTGCTAAATTTGTTTATGTTACTTTCGTATCTAATCTTTTAATAACTTGTTACGTTTATCGAATATGCAGGGATATAAACCAAACCAAAATTTTACGTTAACCTACATTACAAACCAAATACCTACAAATTTAAATGAAAATTATCCTAGATATTAAAATATTATGGCATTAACTCTCTATTTTGTAATAACATCAGCTTTATAACTTTATATGTACAACAAGGAATAAATTTTCTAGCTAATTCCTGTTTAAATACTGAAATTAACAAATGATTAACTAGCTTTTAATTTCTATTAGTACACAGTAAACTTCATTTTTTCAGTAAAACATTAATTAATTTAGATTTATTTAACATATTGTAAATCTTGTTTTATTACTTTTCTAGTAAAATTATGTTACAACACGCAAAATAAATAACACGAAGCGTAATTACAAAACTGATTATTTCATCGTAGAAATTCACGACGAGAATTATTACAACGTTAAACTACTTGTAAATTTGTGTTTAGTATTGAGATTTACTGTACAGAAGAAAAGTTTTGAAACAACGCCAAATTTTGTTGCAAGAACGTATATAATGTTTACCAAACAACTTCTATTACTGTAATAGTATTTTAATTTATTCAATTTAGCTCAATATTATTATTAAGTCAATTTCTAATAAAACATAGCGATAGTTTTTATTGTGTTATATAACCAATGTGTTTTACTGTTTGTAATTTTTATTGCAGTACTTTTAAGAAATTAAAAAAATGCACTACTGTGGGCGCTTTTTTTTTCCGGTTTGTAACATAATTTTTTTCCAGAAAGAGCTATTAACCTAAGTTATGCTCTGAAGCGGTTTATTCGGGCAGTTTGTAAAACACCTTTTATCAGGATTAAAAATGAAAACGGATATTAGTGGTTTTTTTAACAATAAAAATAAAAATAAAATAAAATTTAAGGACAAAGATAACCCGATAGGTTAACGTGAACCTTAGCTCCGTAGTAAAAATAAAAGTACGAAAATGCCTTATCACCTTAATATTGTTATGGCTTAAATAAAAAATGTCACTTTCATATTGGCCTACATTTCCAAGAAGTATAAGAATGGTCATTTTTCTATGTATTATAGTTCGAAACTTCCTCCGAATAAAGGGTCTTCTCTGTTCCTTACTCCTACAACACGCCAAGAAATAGAATCTATTATCTCTACCTTAAAAAAATACATCCACTGCAGGACATGATGAAATACCTCAAAATATGATTAGAGCGAATTCAATAGAGTTACTGTATGGTACGGGTGAGTTTTTGAACATATTTTAGACTCAGCGGGTTTGATACTAATAATGGACAAAGACAAGAAGCTAACCATTAAAATTTTATAACGTGTACAAAAAAGGCGCGTAAATAACGTTTAGGATTGCTATAGGGTTGAAGTTCTACGAAAAAATTACGGTTCTTTAAATCCATACCAGATGTGATTGTTAAAACGCAAATACCGCCCCTTTGTCTTGAACTCAACAGGTAAACATTTTTTGCAATGACAATCAATCATAGAAAACTAATAAATTAACAATTGTAACTGGATCGAAGCAGCATTCCAAAGCAAATAAATAAACAAATAAACAATAACTATCTATTTGTAAGCGAAATTCTGAATGAAATACGGTTTTTTTCTCTCAAATAAATAAAATGCATTTTAGTAGTTAAATGAAAGAAAGGTCATGTCGTTAGGAGAATCCGGGCGTCTATTGTAAAAATTTTAAAACCGACAGTAAATGAAGTAAGTCAATAAAAAAAGCAATTCAGTTGTTAATAGTAAATCAAACACACTAAATTGAATAGTGCCTCATAGTTTTACAATTTAAATAATTAGTATCCCTCACCTCTTTACAATATTCATTTTATAAATAAGAAATGTAGCTATTTAAGGAAAATTTAGTTTTACTAAAAGTCCACATTATCGATTGAAGTACAATACCGTATTCTATTCTCAAATAATAAAACAAGAAACCAGGTAAAGGCAAAGGGAAAGCAGGTAGACGCGTCACCAGCAATTGTAAATTAAAAATTTTAATAATTAAAATTTAAAATAGTAAATAGCATATTATACGAATCGAGTAAATGAAATAGAGTTGCATAGTGTCAAGTTAAATAATTAACATACTGCACTTCCTTTGCAATATTCGTTTAATAAATAAGAAATTTAAAGAAGTTTTACTCTAAAAGTTTATTTTTTTCGATTGAACTCAAATACCTTGTTTTATTTGCAAAACAATAGAACAAGAAAGCGGGTAAATTGTAAATGTTTTTTTTTTGTAATAAGAATTTAAACATAAAAGAGTATCGTACTTTTAAGTTAAATAAGTATAGCTTTATTCGGTGATTTCAGTTAAATACATGTTAATAAATGTTAAATGACAACTTCTAAATCAATTAAATAAGGGTAAGCGTCTGAACAGGTTTTTATACCCAGTGGTTTGAATATTAATAATAAATAAAGATAATGATAATAATCAAAACAGTAAAAGGCTCTTTAATTGAAATAGGCGCGAAACAACGTTTTAGGATTGCTACAGTATTTACGAAAAATACGGCTCTATTAAACCCATGTGAGTGTTAAAACTTTAACTTAAAGAATTATAAACTAAACGTAAACCTTTTGTTTAAGGAGTGGACCCGAACAGGTATACATTATTGCAATAACGATGAATTCATAGAGAACTAATAAAATATTTATTTAAGTATCACGTGCTCGCGACAATAATAAAACTGACTTGATAAATAAAAGTAAATGACATGGAAGTAACTATAACTCGAAAAGCAAAAAAAAAAGAGAATAAAAAATAAAATAAATAAAATAAAAATAAAAATAAATAAATAATAATTGAATCGTTTGGTCGCTAATAAATACCAGCAAGTCCGGTGAGGAGCGTGAAACCAGGAATCGCGTATAGAGCAGTATGGTTGAAACGCGTGGTGTGATTGAAAGGTAGGTAAGATAGAAAAAAAAATGTACATGTATATGTACATTTGTGAGATTCATACAGTAAGTATACGATCTATTATTTTTATCTATTTATTATGTCGTGACAGTAGACATAACTGTTCGGTAGTAGGACGATACCGTTAGTAGGGAATGCTACATCGTCCGGGGCACGATTTGGCCAGTAACCGGTCTGCTCGCTAGGGTATTACTCAAGAGAACAATACAATTGCCTCGGATCGACCTGGCTACAAGGGTGGTCAAGGTCGAAACAGACACGCCCGTTGCTGACGACTGTGCAAGGAATGAATGGCGAGTCGGTACGTGGAATGTTAGAGGTATGCATGGTAAAGAATTTGAAATTTCGAATGTAATGTATGAAAGACACCTTCATATTCTGTGTGTATCGGAGACAAAGCGCAAAGGAAAGGATGCTGTGGAGATGGAGGATGGCAGCCTGGCACTATGGTCAGGAGTTGAGACGGAAGTGCATGGCGCAAAAGGAGTTGGGGTGATCATAAGTGAACGAGCGAAAAGATGTGTTAAACAGTACGAATTGGTCTCTCCCCAGGTAATATGGGTTAGAATGAAAGTGGACTTTCGAAGAATTTTTCTTATTGCATTCTATGCACCGGTGAATGGAGAAAGAGACCAGGAGCGTGAGAACTCCTGGAATGAAGTGGAGAACGTGTTGAACGTATGTAAGCCAAACGAAAGAGTGATTATATTAGGGGATATGAACGGATGGGTGGGTGTACAGAGAGAACATAGTGAACGCGTTCTAGGAAAGTTCGGAGACCAAAGAATCAATGAGAATGGTGAACACCTGCTGAACATCTGTGTGGAGAGAAGCCTGTTTGTATCCAATACGTGGTTTAAACATAAAAATGTGAATATGTATACATGGCAAAGAGGTGAATCTAAAAGTATGATAGACTTGATAGTGTATGATGAACGGCTTAGAAACCTGGTGAAAGACACAAAAGTAATGCGCGGAGCGGAGTGTGGATCGGACCACTTTTGGTTGTATCGAGAGTGTGTCTAGGGAAAAGTGGGTGGAGAAGGAAAGCAAACGTAGTGCGAACGTCCAGAATTAGGGTTGACAAACTAGTGGATAATGGTGCGAGAATGAAATACGCAGATGCTGTCAATAAAGGTTGAATGTGAATGAACAGTGTGGAACGAACAAATAAAAGGCACTGACGTTGAAAGTGCATGGATAAGCTTGAAAAACTCTGTTGTCAATGTGCCGCGGAATATGTGGAAGAGTGATTGTAGGTAGACAGAAAAATGTGCTTGGTGGAATGAGTCGGTAAAAAGGCAGTAAGTAAGAAAAAGATGCGTACATGGCAATGATTGCTGCAAAAATGAGACTGAGAAGAAACGATTGTATGAGGTGTACAGATTAAGAAACAAAGAAGCGAAGGAGGCAGTGAGAATAAGTAAAGAGGAAGTGATGGCTGTGGAAGGAGAGAAAATGCAGAATGATTTTGAGGGAAACAAAAAACTCTTCTGGAAATGGGTCAAAAATACAAAACGTGGCCCAAAACAGAACGCTGCAGGAGTGATGAATGATAGAAACGAAATAGTATGGGACGATTGTGAAGTGAGGAAATGCTGGCAAGAGTATTTCGGAAAGCTGTACAGTAGTGAGGAACGTAAGACTGAAGGGTTAAATAAGGAGAATATAGAAGAAAGGATGAATGAAACTGAGAAGGATATTGGAATAATTGAGGTAGAGAAAACGGTAGGAAGGTTGAAAAACGGCAAGAGAGCAGGCATAGATGAAATCACTGGTGAAATGCTCAAGTATGGTGGTACAAAGCTTATACGAAGATTGCGTAAATTATTCAATGTATGCCTTACGTGTGGAAAAGTGCCGAGTGATTGGAAAAGCGCGATCATTGTACCATTGTATAAAGGTAAGGGGAACAAGAGTGATTGTAAGAACTACAGAGGAATAAGCTTGCTCAGCGTGCCTGGTAAAGTATTTGGAAGAATACTGATTGATAGAGTACGAGAAACTACACAATCTAAGATGTGGGATGTGCAAGGTGGCTTCATGCCAGGGAGAGGATGTGTCGATCAGATGGTTGCTCCAGCAGGTGATCAAAAGTGTTTAAAGGTAAAAGGAAGTTGTACTGTGCGTTTGTAGATCTGGAGAAAGCTTATGACAGAGTGAATAGAGAAGCTGTGGGAAATATTAAATGAATATGGCGTAAATAAAGGTCTAATAAATGGAATAAGGGCAGTATACAACGGTAGTCGGGCATGTGTTAGGGTGAGAGGAGGTGTGAGTGAATACTTTAATATTGAGCAAGGAGTGCGACAAAGCTGTGTGATGTCACCGTGGTTGTTCAATGTATACATGGATAAATGTCTTAGACAAGCATGTAACGATACAAATGGTGTAATGGTTGATGACGTAAATGTACGACTCCTGGTGCATGCAGATGACAGTCTTATTAAGTGACAGTGCGGATGAGCTGCAAACCGCTCTGAGGAAGTTTGATACAGTCTGTGAGAGCATGGACCTAAAGGTAAACGCGAACAAAACTAAGATTGTGGTGTTCAATCGGGAAGGTAAAAAGGAAAGTAGAGTATTTACGCTGCAAGATGAAATCGTGGAGCAAGTGGACGAGCTGGTATATCTCGATAGAGTGTTTACTGCAGATGGTACAATTGAGAGCGAGATTGGACGAAGGGTCAATGCTGGAAGGAAAGTGATTGGAAGTATGTGGACGATAATGAGAAATGAAAGCATGAGCCTAGCTGCGAAACGAGCAATCTATAATGGCGTATTCGTCCCATCAGTACTGTATGGAAGTGAGACATGGGTATATCAAAAAAAGCACGAAAGAAAAATAAATGCTGTGGGTATGAGATTTCTGAGAAGCGCATGTGGTAAAACGAGAAGGGACAAGATAAAAAATGAATGCATAATGAGGGATGTGGTGAGGAAAAGACGATGATGGATAGATATAAAAGTTGTACATTACGTTGGTTTGGTCACATTGAGAGAATGAATAACATAAGATTAACGAAACAAATATATGTGGGTGACGTTAGGGGAAAGGCCGGGCCTGGTAGGCCGCGTAAAACTTGGCTGAATGTAGTAGAATCTTTGATAAAGGAAAGAAAGATAAGGAGTTCTAAAAACAAAAGGGCATGTCAGAGACTATGTATGAATCTTGCGGAAGCTAGGGAGGTATGTAGAGATAGGAAAGCATGGCGAAAGATTGTGAATGAAAAATAAATAAGAGGCAGGGATTGTTTTGCCTACCCCGCAAGGGAATGGCGTGAAGGTTAAGTTAAGTTAATTTTTCTATGCTCTGGCGAATAACAATACGTTACTTTGAGCATATCCATCAATCATATAATTAGTTCTTCATGATAGTGAGTAGTTGTATGATATTTAACATAAACCATGTATTTCAGGTAGCACTTATGTTGGGAGTAGCTGGTGTAGTGGGAATTAATGAATGCAGATAGTTATTTAATCATTCATTTTTCTTGTTAATTTAAAAGACGCTCAAAGCCGAACTGACATCATTTGTTTTTAAAAATTTTACAACACGCATTTTATTAGTTTAGTGTAAAGATGGTGATGAACTCACCATATTAAAAAAAATACACTGGGGCAATTCTCAAAAACAATTTATTGCTACATTACTTAATTTGACCGGCTACACAAGTCATTCCGATACAACTTGAGACCGCAAACCTGTGATAGGATCACGATTTTCTAGCGATTTACCGTCAAATTTTTGTTGTCAAGTTGAGTTTTATGGATACATTTGTTTTACGTGTGTTGCGACCTTTAAGGAAGGTGTGTTGCGAGCTTAAGTTTGTTTTGTTTGTGAATTACTATTCCATAATTTAGATTGTTTTTCCTTATTATTCCCCGTTTATTGAATGTTGAGTAACGTATTATTTGTATATAAGTTTAAATAACGTTTATTTCGTTTGATTTCCTAAAGATTTAATAGAAAGTTTTGTAAAATTAAGTAACTTAAAGAAAGAATGTAGATTTATGTGTGTTTGATGTCATACTGGCGACATGAAGTCGAGTAATTATAGTGGTTCAGTTTAATATTGAGTATGTTGGTTTTGTATCATAGAGGTAGAATGTGGAACTAACTGCTTGTACTTTAATGAAAATACAGAGATATTTTTCACGTTGATTCTGCTGACGTTTACACTTTTTAAAATTCTCGAGTCCTTACGGATGAAAACGAAGTTTGTGTGCAGGGGTATCAAATCTTCTCCTTCCGTTTTTTTAATTGGTGGAACTAAATTAAATGAGATTTTTTTGTGAGTGGTGGGATTCAAAATCCAAGATGGATTTTTGGATATAATTTGCATGATTCTGAAACTGATCGCGCTCTCGAGTAGTAGTACGGTGACGCTTGTTGTTACGCTTTAAGGGGTGGTTTAGAACGTTGATATATTGGACCTTTTGGTGTTTAACGAACGTACTTTTGTGTTGTGAGGGTAGCTATCTACTTTTTGGAAGAAAACCTGTGAAGGGATTTTATTAAAATTGTTCAATCACCAAAGGATTAGACCTAGTGCCGATTTCGATTTTACGTAATCAAGTTACCTAGAGATCATCGTCGTGTTATATTAGTGCTTCTGTGACCTCTTTGGTTTATATCGCTTTTGTGGATTTATTAAATTAACGTTCTTGAAGTGCCACCTAATTGCCGTGTATAGCGTGTTGAAATATAAAGAAACTTTCACAGTATATTAAAATTACAGTTATTTAAATAAAGTTAATAATCTTTTTGGATTGTTAGTATAAAGAAAACCATTTAAAAGACAAAAGTTAACAAGCAAGTTGAGCGCACAAATTATTATTTTAAAAGAAGTTTTTAATTAATGCAGTAACATTTTACCGAGATTCAATCAAGGAATTGTTTGCGTACAAAAGAATATTAGTCAACATTTACATTCATCATTTTGTCAGAGCAGGAAGATTCCGTATCCGTGGTAACAGTAATCGACCACCTGGTTCATTTTCAATTGTTGTAACACAGTAGAGGTGTTAATCTAGACATTAAGGTAGTATAATATTGTGTTTTTTTTATTGAATATTTTCAAGATTTCTTGTGTGTACCTCGAATTGTTTTTTTGTTAACGAAGGTTTGAAAGCGGAGTCGTTTACCTTTTTAAATTAAGTTGTTGCTTTGGTTTATTTATTGAAATTAATCATAATTCTGACGCTCCGCCTTCACACTTTTCTTTATTTTATTATTAAAGGGCACTTGACCCTGTAGTAGTGTGGGTAAATAATCCACGATATATATATATATATATATATATATATATATATATATATATATATACCACCGTTTATATCGTTACAAACCTGACGTCATTCCTAGGTAGGATTGCGATCTTGGAAGTAATTACGTGAAGTTCCGGGTATATAATCGGCACGCGAGATTCCGGTGTCCCTCGTGTCGCAATTGCAGTAGCGTCGGGCTGGTGGATGGGCGTCGTTGGAGGGCGGCTGTGGCTGCGCCCGATGTGTCTGATTCTTGTGCTCGACGTGGACAGTACTCGTTGGTCATTGTACGCTGTAGCGGGTCCTGGAACTGGGGCAGGACGTAGGTCGTGGTGTGGGCCTTAGTCAACTCTACGTTGATGCGGCGAACCCAATATGCATTGGTCATGGCATGGGTGACAACTGAGTAAGGTCCGTTCCACATCCTGAGTGAACCGGAACCGTTGCACAACCATTGCTTCTCTCTCACAATAAGCGCGCGTTCGACCGTATTTTATGTAGCGGGATGATTACGGTGGACTTCCGCTATACGTTTTCCCTGGTTGAAAATGGAAAGTTTCATGTTGCAGTTGCGCTATTCTTGTTGCTTTGGGGGTTGTAACGCAGCAGTGCCATTGATATGGGAGGTTGAACTGTGAGAACATCGTCTGCTTAATTATATATGTTGCTTCTTTTGGATCTGTATAGTAACTATTGCTTATTTTATTAGCAGTAAGTTTTTAAGCTTTTTCATAGATCTCACCTTCGAAGAACAACTGATTTGTATGGCATGCTTTTAAAACCATCCATTACTTAAAGGTCAATTTATTCTTTAAATAGTTCTCTACATTTGGTACTATTCTTGTTCGTATGGCCAATATGTATTTATGATGTAGACGCGAACACATTGGTTACCGATTTGTGAGAAGCTTCTGAAATTGTTACTATTAACATAGTAGTTGTTAAATTTTCATACATTGAATAAGCTAAAATAAATTGGGAATATCCTTCCAAATCGTCATGGAGATGAGATAGGCGCTTATTATTCCATATGTTCTTTTTATTCACGCCCGTTTGTCAAATTCAGATGTTTTGAGTTTGACTCAATTGGTTTGAAAGTTTCTTTTTTGAACCATCATTATTTATTCATAATTAAACGAGTATATAGAACTTGTGTAAAACATAGTGAAAATAACAAAAAATTTTACAAATATATGTAATAACGTGGAAAATCTGTTTAAGTATCTAGCACCGTCACACACTATACCAGGTATACCAGGTTAGATACAATTAATATATAGAATTAGATCAGTTAGTTTATGAGTGTCTATACCTGTGTCTGTATCTGTGTCTGTGTCTGTGTCTGTGCCTGTGACTGTGTCTGTCTCTGTGTCTGTGTGTGTGTCTGTGTCTGTGTTGTAAAGATTAGTTTTTTTTTTCTTTTACTTCACTAATATCACACAATAATTAAGCCCATAAATTAATTAATTATGCACCGTTGAATATTGGTAAGAGTAAAATTAAAAGATAACCGTTAATTGTAAACAGAATTTTTTCTTTGTTTCAAAATTAACAAGTACTATAAACAACCGTTAATATAAATGCAAGTTCTCGTTTTGTTATTCCGAAATTAAAACCTGATGAGTAGTGATCCAGTCTATAATAAAACGCACATGTTAAATGGAAATTACATTCAAAACCTTTTAAATAATATTAGAGAACGATCAGAAACCAAAGCACTCAAATAGACTTTAAAATCCGATCAATCTAATTAAGAGAGTTTTAAATTAATATATACAGGTAATAATTAACCCCCATCCTTATAAATTAGTTAATTTATTTAGCGAAAATTGCATTGGTAAATAACAGTTTCGATATAAATAATTAAAGTTAAATCTAAAATACTTTCTATGAATTCCAACTACAAAAGCATGTATCCAACCTTTTACTATTGTATTAAAATTTACGTATTTAATTAACGCGAACGACAGATGTGTCAAACAGTAACTAGCTTCTGGAATTGCGTGATTTTTAGGTGATATAAGTGTTATTAATTACTAATTAAACCGTTAGATAGAATAAGTATTTTTTGTTACTGAAAACTGTATAAAAAGATAATAATGTAATAGTATAAAAAATAAATGGGTGTTAAATGTTTCCATAAATAAATCTTTAAACTAACTGGAGATACAAACCATTCACCAAAAATAATGCCTTTGTCCCAGTCGGAAGATTAAAGTGGGCCGATTTAATCTTTTAATTTGCTTAATTACCACAAATTTTTGCTTGGTTATTTCCACTAAACCGAGGTTGTTTACAATAACGATTTACCAAAATGTAAAAATAAAAAATATAAAAACTATGTTTATTAAATATTTAAATTTATAATTATATAAAATATATCTTAAAACTACTTGTAATAACCTTAAATTACTAAATTATTGATATAAATACCTGTTCGAAAAAGTTTGTGTACAAAATTTTTCGATTGAATCGGCCCACTTTAATCTTCCGACTGGGACAAAGGCATTATTTTTGGTGAATAGTTTGTATCTCCAGTTAGTTTAACGATTTGTTTATGGGAACATTTAACACCCATTCATTTTTTATACTATTATTACATTATTATCTTTTTATACTGGCGCATCGAGCAAGGGACTTGATTTGCTTTCATTGCCATTATTTAATTGTCCTGGATATTTTCGCTCTTGTTTGTTTCAGTTTCGATTGTTAGAGTTGACCATTTTAAAGGTATTGTAACAATTTATTATTACGATTGGATATTTTTATTGTGTTTATAATTAGTGAAATTTTCTTGTTTGTGTATTATTCGTTACCATGTCAGATTTGAATTATTTAGTAGAAGTTCTACGTAGTGATGTGTTACTAGTAGAGTTAAATTATAGAAACGTTAATGGTGCGGAAAGGTTAACCGTCGATGAGAAACGTAAATTACTAAGGCGTAAATTAAATTTAGAAAGGATTGATCCAAATTTATTTGATTCGTATAAGAAAGTTGAAATACACCAAACCATAGAATTGGAATTATTAAAAGACAAACTTAATAACATACAATCTTTGATTAATTTATCTAAAATTAAGCCTTCTAGAGGAGAATACCTTAGACTTCATACTCGTTTATTGCATATTTTGAAACGTTTGAATTATACCATTTTTGATAATGAATTTTTGTATTTACACGATCAATTGCTAACTTTATGTAATGAGTCAATAGAATTAATCGAATCTATTAATGAAAGCATTGAATTGAATAATGAGTTACCATATTTAGTCAGTTTTAATATTTCTGTCAGATAACAACAATGTTAGCAATATTAATACTTCAGTTAATATTCCAGCTCAAGATTTTTCCAAATTAATTAAAAATTTACAAGTTTCTAAAAGTTCTGTTCCTGTTTATAAATTAAATCTAAAATTTAATGGTAATGAAAAATAAGTTTTTACATTTATACAAAGATGTTAAGAATTGATGGTAGCCCGAAATATTTCAAAGTCGGAGATGCTCTATCTGGTATTGATTTATTTTCAGGAAAGGGTTTAATATGGTTCAGAGCTGTTAAGCACCAAATTCATTCATGGGACGAACTTATTTTAAAATTAAAAAACGACTTTTTACCCGAAGGACATGACGAAGTTTTGTTAAATGAAATTAAGAATAGAAAACAGACTTTTGATGAATTCCAACCCTCTTTATTTCCGAAATGGTTAATTTATTTTCACAATTAGACGTTCCTGTTTCTGAATGTGAACAATTAAAAATTATTATGAAAAATGTACAACCTTGGTTCGCTACCTAGTTAGCTCTTGTTAATGTTACTGATATTTTCCATCTGGTTGAGTTACGTAAAAAATTGCAGCAAGTGAAAGCTCAGAATTCTAAATTCAAATTTAATTCTAGTTTAGATTCTCAAAGACAATCTGAATACAAACCCAAATCTTCTACATCGAGTCATAATATTAAACCAAAAAATCAATTTTACTGGTGCTAAGCCAAAAAATACAAATTCAACTTTTAATAATTCAAAAATGAATACAGCTAAATCTTCAACAACATGTTTTAAGTGTAAACAATTGGGTCATACCTATCACACCTGTGACAAGGATGACGATAAAAATTTTTGCTTTAAATGTGGTTATTCCGACGTTACTTTTACTAATTGTCCAAAGCGTAAATTTTCAAAAGAACTTGTAAATAGGAAGTGTTCGGTTAGTCGACACATTCTTTATGATTTTTCGGAGGCTGACAAGCATGTTTTTAAAGAATGGTTAATTACAGTTAATAAATTTTATGGAACTCCAAACATTTGTTCCAAATTTGTTGAAAAAAATAATGATATTAGACCTTTTATTAATGTGAATATTTTTAATGAAAATTTTGTGGCTTTATTAGATAATGGAGCTACCGTTACAATTTTAGGTTTTTAGGTTTAGAATTTAGAGTTTGTTTTGATGCGAAGAAATTAAATACTATTACTAAGAAAGATGCTTACCCTTTACCATTTTTCAATGATATTTTGGATAAATTAAGAGATGCTCGTTATTTAACTTCGATTGATTTAAAGAAAGCTTTTTGGCAAATTCCTTTAGACCCTGAAAGTTATGAAAAAACTGCTTTCACTGTTCCACGTAGAGGATTACTTGAGTATACTGTTATGCCCATGGGACTTACCAACGCACCCAGTACTTTACATCGATTTATGGCTTCAATTTTAGGTCATGATTTATCCCAATCGGTTTTTGTTTATTTGGATGATATTATTGAATTTTCAAGTACATTTAAGGAACATATTGTATTTTAAGAGAAGTTTTTAAAAGGCTTAATGATGCCAAATTAAATATTAATTTAGATAAATGTGAATTTTGTAAACCTCAATTATCATATTTGGGTTTTGTTATCGATAAGAATGGTCTTCATACTGATCCTACAAAGGTGTAAGCTATTACTAAATTTCCTCAACCACATACTTTTACAGAAGTTAAGCGTTTTATTGGAATGTGTTCTTGATATAGGCGTTTCATTCATGATTTTTCCACAATTTTAGCTCCTATTAATAATTTATTGAAAGGTAAAAAGAAATCTCAAAAAGTTTTACGGAATAACGAAGTGAACAATTCATTTTTGAAACTTAAATCTCTATTAGTTGATGCTCCTATCTTAGCGAGTCCAGATTTTTCTAAAACATTTTATTTACACTGTGATGCTTCCAATTGTGGTGTTGGATGTGTTTTCACTCAAGGTGAAGGAGAGAATGAGGTTGTTATTGCTTACGGTTCTCGTACTTTAAATAAAGCCAAGCAAAATTATTCAATTACAGAGCGTGAATTACTTGCCGTTATTTTTGGAATTCAAAAGTTTAGACCCTGTATTGAAGGTACCCATTTTAAAGTTATTACTGATCATCATTCACTGATTTGGCTCAATAATTCTAAAGATCCTTCAGGTCGATTAGCCGGATGGAGTGTTAAACTTCAGCAATTTGATTTTGAAGTCATTCATAGAAAAGGTAAATTAAATGTTGTTCCTGATGCACTTTCTAGAGCCCCTTTGGAAGTTAGTTCTTTAGAATTTTCTACTGTAGATTTAGACGATTGGTATAAGAAAATGTTAACCAACGTTTGTAAGAATCCTGAATTATTTTCTGATTGGAGAGTTGAAAACAAATAAACTTTACAAATTTATTTCAAGTGTTTTAAACATCGAATCCAATTTAGTTGTTCCTAAATCTTTAAGGAAAGATATTTTGCAAAAATTTCATGATTACATCATCACATTTCGGTGTTTTTAAAACTTTTTCAAAAATTAAGGATTTGTATTATTGGCCAAAAATGAAGTCCGATATTTCCAAATACATTAGAAATTGCAATGTTTGTAACCAAAGCAAGTCTTCACAGTTTAATCATTATGGTTTTATGGGTAAAGATAAAATGTTTCTAATCCTTTTCAATGTATTTCTATTGATTTAGCGGGTCCCTTTCCAAGATCGAAGAGTGGTAATACAGTTTTATTAGTTATTTGTGATTGGTTTACTAAATTTACTTTTATTCGCCCAATGTGCAGTGCTACTGCTAAAAGTATTTGTCAGTATATTGAAAATTATGTATTTCTAGTTTACGGTGTTCCTCAAATTCGTATGGTGGACAACGGTCCTCAATTTAAAAGTCCACAATTCAAAAATTTAATGGGTTCTTACAAAGTACAATCCATTTGGTTCAATGCAAGTTATCATCCACAAGTAAATTTTGTTGAGAGAGTAAAGTAGTAGGTACTGCAATTAGGTCTTATATTAAAGATGATCACAAGGAATGGGATGTTGAAATTCATAAAATTGCCCATGTTATTCGTAACGCTGTACATGAGTCTACTACATTTTCACCTTCCTTTTTGGCGTTTGGTCGAACAGTTCCAATTTCTAGAGATTTGCATGGTCGACTAAAGGATTTTAAAGAGGATGATTTATCTATTACTAACCGTGAACAATTAGTTCAACATTTAAATGAACTTTCACCCGTTTTTAAACATGTTAAACAAAATTTACATGCAGTTTACGAAAAAAATTCAAAATCTTACAATTTGAGACGTCGTAAATTGAAATTAAACGTCGGTGATTTAGTTTGGAAAAAGAATTTTACTTTATCTGATGCGACTAGAAATTATAGTCAAAAGTTAGCTCCAAAATTTATTGAAGCAAAAGTTATTGAGGCGTTAGGTCCAACTACGTACCGATTGGCCACCCCTTTCGATAATAAACCATTAGGTGTTTTCCATGTTAAAGATTTAAAACCCCATTAATTCATAATTAGTTTTCTATTCCCAGTATTTTTGAGACTCTTACATTCTGGTTTTCTTATTTACATTTTAATTATTTTGATGATTTTTCAAAGTAATTTGTTTTTGTGCTTATTTCGCACATTATTTTATTTTATATTTTTGTGGCTTTGCAAACCACTTATTTTATTTTTGCTACATTTGTTTAGCACGATTGTGGATATTTAGATCACATCGCGCGATTGTTTTGCCGATTTTTGGGACATTATCTTCTTTTATTGGATTTACAATTTGCTATTGTTGCAGTAGTAAAATTTAAGATAACCATTTTGAGGTTACCTCTGGTCGTCATTTAACGTGAAATTTTCAAACTCTTAACCATTGATAAGAAAACTAGTAATGCTTGTATACATTTTATTTTTTAATTGATTTAGTTATTTTGGTTTCCCTGAAATTGTTTCGAAATTCTAGCTTTTGACGATTCGTAATTTGTCTAGTGTTCTGTGCTTGAGTTGGTTCGCCTCGTTTCAACCTCGATTAGTTCACTTCCCGATTATGACGTTTTGGTAGTTTTAGGGGGGGGGGGGGTTATGTTGTGTTCGTAAGAGTGCATCATCCTTTTCTTTGCTACATCATCTAGATTTCGACCTATTTACGGAACGTGCGTGTTAGGGGTATGTTTAGTCTTGGACGACGACTGTGGAACAACAAGAAACCTGAATCTCGTGAAGGGTAGAGTGGTCTCTCTTGTTCTCCACGACGGAACATCCTGAGCTAATTTGCCATGGAAATAGTCTTGGATTTACCGATTTTGACTCATACCGAACGTAACTGTGGTAGTTTTGTAGTGATGTACCTAGGAGGCTTGGTTTGAGACCACCGGGGAAGGGTAATGGAACCGCTCTCTGTCGCCTCAATTCTTGCAATTTTTATGGTTTGTTTGGAAGGAGTTTAACTCTCGAGTGGAGTGGCATTTTGCAGTGATTTTGTATCGTTGCACCTGAAAACTGTTCCCGAGTTCCCCGTCCTCTGACCCTTCAGGTCATGGTTGGTTTCTGTTCTCTTTTAACTTAGCTTCAATTTTTGTTACCGGTTTTTTCATTTTGCTCCTCTGATGGTGGTTTGCTTTACAATCCCCACCAGCTTAAAGTTTTCTTTTGCTTTATTTAAGTTTCGGGTCCTTTATTCTCGACTGGTGGCGTGTGCGGGTGGTTGCGCGTCATTGGCTTTTATGGTGTTGCGAGGGTCTTTCCTGACCAACATTACCGCATTTTCCGTACTTCTTCGTACACTTAGTATAGGATGTTGTTCTATTTAATCTTTCATTTAGCATTTTGATTTTTCTCTTTTTATTTTTATTTCCATTTTATTTAGATTTTAGGTATTACTGTTTACATTTTGCTTGAATTTTGATTAGCTTAACATTTTTTATTTCCTTAGATTTTAATAAATTCATTTATTAGCTTAGTGTTTGGAATCTCCGCTTTGGTGATCTCCGAGTCCAAATTTTAGGAGGGGGTGTGTAACAACCCATTTTGAGTTGTATTAAAATATACCGTAATTTACGTTCTTCGTTCATTTAGTTGCAAATATAAGAAAACAAAGTTTTTAATTATTAATTAATTATAACTATGTGGTAGGCAACTTAATTTGCATTTTGGTGTAACTTAAGTGCATATCTTCTTATTTATATTCCATACCTTTGACTTAATTTTTTGTGCACCTTTTTTCGCGCACCGCTATATCATCTGACATCCTAAGCGTCCTTTTCTCCATTTTCTTGATGTATTCTGAGTATACAGGAAGCCATTTTTGGGTTTCTACCTAAATTTTTGAAAAGTGCCATTGATTTAATGGTAAGATACATTTAACTCGCATTATATTAAAATTTAAAACATTTGCTTTTTGCAGGCACTTTTAATACTTTTACACTTTTACTATTTTTAATACTTTTAATAATTTAGATCACATTTTTTATTTGAACTTTCGAGAGAATGCAATAAACATTGGATTATTCAAATTTTATGAAGTATGGTTTACAACGTACAGTATTGTTATTACGAGATATTGCACAATATTGGTGCAAAGATTACATCACCTATGATTTGCATTTCCGTATTTGTTTAGATACCAGATGTTATTAAAAAGTTGAAAAAACAGGTATTTATATCCATAATTTAGTAATTTAAGGTTATTACAATTAGTTTTAAAGATATATTTTATATAATTCTAAATTTAAATATTTAATAAACACAGTTTGTATATTTTTTTTATTTTGACATTGTGCTGAATTTTATATTGTATACTCGGTTTATTTATTCCGAGCATAATCAAAAAATAACTTGGCGTAAGAGATAATTTTATTATTGTTACATTGCAGTTACTACATTTATGTTAAGTGGAAATAACCAATCAGAAATTGTGGTAATTAAGCAAATCAAAAGATTGAACTGGCCTACTTTAATCTTCGGACTGTAACAACGGCATTATCTTTATTGAGTGTTTGGATCTCTGGTTAGTTTAACGAAATGGTTTGAGAATATTTACACCCATTTATTTAACACCTATTTATTTTATTATTAAATTTTTTAAACCACTACTTTATACCTGGCACCATTACATTATTATAAACACAACATTATAATTAAAAATTATTATTAATTTTATTAAATACATAAATAAAAAGTTTACCTCGAGTAGGATTTGAACCTACGACCTGTACTTAGTAGCTACCAACTGCGCCACCAAGGTTCAAGCCCCAATCGATGTAAATTTTGTGTTTATGTATGTAGAACTGATGTAAATTCTAAATATAATGAGATTACAATCAAATTACTTATATTAATGGAATGCGAGCCTGCAATATCGTAAGGATTCACACATTCCAAAGCAACTTGACTAATATTAAATTATTATAAGTTTTTGTTATGAACGAATAAGTTCAAAGATAAATATGTAATTAAAAATTATTATTAATTTTATTAAAAAAAAAAAAAAAAAAAAAAACTTATAATAATTTAATATTAGTCAAGTTGCTTTGGAATGTGTGAATCCTTGTGATATTGCAGGCTCGCATTCCATTAATATAAGTAATTTGATTGTAATCTCATTATATTTAGAATTTACATCAGTTCTACATACATAAACACAAAATTTCCATCGATTGGGGCTTGAACCTTGGTGGCGCAGTTGGTAGCGCGGTACTCTAACAAAGTACAGGTCGTAGGTTCAAATCCTACTCGAGGTAAACTTTTTATTTATGTATTTAATAAAATTAATAATAATTTTTAATTACATATTTATCTTTGAACTTATTCGTTCATAACAAAAACTTATAACAACATTATAATTGTTCCCAAGTTCAGAACGAAATTGTGAACAAACAATTTGCAAAATTGACAGTTCATTACGCACTGATTGGTTTATTTCTTCAAATTTGTTGTTACTAAGTGCAAAGGAAAAAACAAACAAAAAACTACTAGCTAGATTTTATTCAAATTTGATGTGTTTGTTCTAATGAAAGACATCGTTGACGAAAATATCAATATAATCGTTCAACAAATTCTAGGTGTTGCAATTTTTATGGAAGTCAGTATATGTAATTTAGTGTGACTCTATTGTGCTTATCCGTTTCTCGAATGTTTATATAACTAAATTTGGTGTTTTCTTAATGTTTTACATTCCAGAAATTATTGTGCGTCATGAATCCAACCAGTGGAGGGGTTGTCATACGTAAGACTACAGTTTGTCTCCTACTTTGGATGTGCACTTATTTCTTCTTTTATAATATTAACAGAATAAGGTGACGTACAATTCAACAATGACGATATACTGTTAACGCGAAAATTAATAGTATAAAACCATTAACGGCCATACAATACACAAATACATACCTGAAATATAGGTATTGTTGACGTTATTCTGTCCTATATAATTTAGCCAGTAAAAATGTGCTTTTCCTGGACGTCTGTGATAACAATCAATGTTGATAATATATTATGCTTTGATAGTGTCATTAAAATGCTAATAATAAAATGTAATGTAAAACTGCAAATATGGAGTTAAAATATTTATGCCCAAGAACCACGGATTAATTAATTTTATTAAAACTTTCCATCTCGGGATTTAACAAGTGCTTTTAAATAAGATAAGTTGAAATGAACAAAATCTAGTGTAAGTGAAAGTACGTCGCCATGCAACTTTAAAAGAAAAATCTTTTAATGACTTTCTAAAAGTAATTTTGACGGTAGCATCAAAGGGTACTTGTAACTTTGTTACCTGCTACTGCGCTTCTAAAGCAAATACGAGTTTGGTATGTTTAAATTAGTTGGACTAAATTGTTTAATAGAAGGAATGTATTTATGTATTGATTACTCAAATTGTCTAACAGTATAGGATTAAGTTCCGTAAACAATTTTAGGGCTTTTAAAAGTTTTTTTTACACAGATATAAGAAAAATTACATCCAAATGTACCTTTCTGTATGTAAACCATTTACATTTCTAGGGCATGGTTGATTATAGTAATTTAACAAACGCCATATGTTGCGTTATACAAGTAGTCTACTTTCCGGAATTATGAACCATTTTATACAATTTTAAAGTAACCATTATATGCCACTTCAACAATCTTAATAACATGCTAGGTTTTTTGCTTTTATTAATTGAGTTGCCAGATGACGACTTGTATCGCTTGCACGTCAGGCGTTCAGTGAGAGCGAATCTTCATGAAAATTAAAATGCGCGCCTGAAAATTATATTATTGTTTTAAAATAGCTTATTAAAATATATATACGGAACGATGGCACCTAGCAGCTCTTGGTGAGGAGTATAAACGTGACTTCATAATTCAGTGGGGTCGGCCGATAAAAACTAGTTCGGACCGAAGATGATTGGTAAATATGACGATCAACAGACGGTTATTTTCTTCTCCTTATACTTAAGTCCTGACTCTTATTATTTTGTACTACTAGTATGAGTGATTTATGAAAATTAATAAATACGTGCTCTATCTCAATCAATTGTAATTAAGCGTTTATGTAAAACCAAATGCTACGGAATTGACACTAGCTCAAACTGTCGCAATAGAATTTGTACCGCTAGTTTAATTAAATTTAAGTACAGTACTAAAGCGAATATTTGTCTACCAAAATTTACCTCGTCATATACTGAGAAGTTAGAAATGTTTGATGAATTTCGATCGTAACTGATAAGTGCGCTTGTTGCTAGTAGCTAATTAGCTTTGCATACATAGTGGACTGCGCTGGTAAAATCCGAAATCAACGCTACAGTTGGGAGCGGTATTAATTATAATAAATTAATTAGCGACATTTTATATTGTAAGGATGGTATTAAGATTTGTCACTTTAATGCATAAAGAAATTACTAACCTTTACGGCGATAGCTGTAAAGATTATATTTACAACTAAATAAACGTTTGTATGGTTAACTACATACTAAAATAAGTCAAGTTGCTAACCTATTTTACTTTAAGTCACAATTTGTTTTACTATTTATTACTGAATCATGGAATGGTTAAATTTCATAGCTATTTGCAACCCGAGCGAAATAATTGATTGTTATAAAATTTACGTAAAAAATAAATTTCATTATATTAATTAATTAGGTTATTCTTATCGACAACGGAAGCTTAGATACCATTTCCTTCTTTCTTTCTAAAATGGAAAGCAAAAATCTATTGATGGTATGGTATCCAGCAGCGGGAATTCCTTTCCATGGTAGCACGGTTATGCATAAATTATTGAATTCTAAAATTTAATAAATAATGCAACGACCCAGCAGTACTAATTTCTCTAAAAATAACAAAAACTAAAAAGAATTTATGTAAAAAAAAAACGAAAACTAAATTTTTTTCTGTAACCTGCATTTACTGGCGAGCGAAGTTTATTGGCGAGCAATCAGGCCATCATGTAATCTCCTTGAGCCATTAAAAACCGTTACCTTGTCTTATGAGCCTTGGGTTACAGTATTACCATGACAACGGGTTACTATTTTTCAAATTGCTGTCACACGCACATTTACTATTAATGATAGTAATACATTCGTTTTTGAAATGCCATCGATACTACTGACTTTAACAAAAATTTAACAAGTGGGAAGTCAATTTTATAAGTTAGTAGTGTATAAAAATAATGTTTCTTTGTTTATATTTAGTTCGAATAATGGATGTTTACATGTTACATAGGTAAAATGATTTACTTATACCAAAAACCTATTTAATATTTATCTTTGCAAAACAAGCAGGTGGTTTACAGACTTAAGACATTTTCACTGATCGAATTTTCAAGAAGTTATTATGTTAAAATAACCCAGAACAAAATAAAAAGCCCTAGTTTTAGAACAGAAAATAGGTTACACATGAGTCCTCATCTCCAGGACCATCGGTAACAAAACCCAACACGACCACATCTGCCGAACATCAAGAATCAACTGACCTTACTTCTATAATATTGAAAAAACTAATTGAACTGTTAATCCCTCACTTAGATAAATTAATGCCATTTATAACAACATTACTTCCAAATCTGTTAGACAATGGACAGGATATAACGTCGATATTTTGTGTATTAAAGAAACTCATTTTGTCACCACAGAAAAGTTTAGAATTCCTCAATACTACATCTACTGGAAAGACAGGAAACAACTATTACACCAGATGGAGTTGCGATCATAATCAAAAACAAACTCAGACATCACCTTCTCCATCTGAGTGATTTTCAAAATATAGAAGCTATCGCTATAAAAATACTTCTGGATGATAATAGCCCTTTAATGGTTACGTCGGCATACAAACCACCAAATAAACGAACAACGAACTTTTCAATAGTAATGAACCCCTGCGCTAGCCTTGTAAATGCAAAAAACAAATGAACGGTTTTTGGACGTGGTTTCTCACAGCTCACAGCTAGTGTAGTGCAAAATTGTGTAATCGTTATCCGTTTGAGATTGGCTACTGAAACCGATCCGCTTTCTTCTTTATTGCTAAATTGATTTTTCTAATTTTTTAATTTAAATCCAAATGTTAATTATTTTTTTATATTCCTCGACTATAACTCCGCGTAATGAGAAAACTCTTTACTCTACAGGACTTCTGGAGTGTTTTTAATATATTTATTATAACAATAAAACCTTGATATACACTTATTCAAAATAGCAGACAAAACAATTAAACCCTCATAACAAAGAAAAACACGTGTGCCAAGGACATGCGTGTTTAACACTACTACTAAACATTCAATCGAGAGCTGACGTAATAATTCTCTAGATATCAATTATATCTTGCCTCGATGTAATTCCCGCTTCCAACAAAAGTTAAAATTGCTACTACAAAAGCTAGGCGAGTTAACGACAAAAGCTTCTTGTAGTAAAATATAGATTGCCGTTTACTTCTCCAAGAGAAACAGAACTCACTTATATAAATATCGCACTTTTTCGAATTTTTGTAACATAAACACTTTACAGCGTTTTAGTTCACTGTTATTAGTAATTGTTTACGGGTTACTTGCAAAACTTGCTTGTGCTTAAGGATTGACCAGTGTTCACTCTTGCGCTGTCAGTCACCAACTCCAACTTTTGCGTGTTTGTTAGTGTCTCTTCCTCCGCGCACACGTAACTTAATACTATATTATAACTACAACACATACAGCAACTTTCGTAAAAGCATCTATACGGGTTACTGCAGAGTAATAATCCTCTTATACTAAATTGAAATAAAATTAAATTTCTAGGCTCATTCACGAGGTGTTACAATTGCATATCTGAAACAGAATTAAAATAATCGATGATGGGTTCTTCGCCCTGTAACACGTAGTCTGGAATTGTATGTAACCAGGTGATGGTTGATATGTAACAGAGTTCTTATAACGTGTTTATTTGATATTTTGGTCGGTGACGGGATCTTACAGATTGATACAATAGGTGGTCAATTTGACAACGAATCTTGATAGTACCTTATGGAAGGGGTGTCCCAACTTAACTAATTCTACTCTTTTTTACGTAACATGCCTTGGCTGTGAATTCGACGGTTTAGATATATTCTTGTTCTTGTGTATTTACAGAAGCTGTTTTAAACGAGAATTAGATGGCCCACTTCAATCTTAATCTTCGGAAACACCAGTAATTTTACCGATAAAAGCTTTTGGGAATTTTAACTCATATTCGAAATTAAAATAGGCTTTATCATCAATCCATTCATAGGTTGAGCCCAAAGTCGGTGTTCATGTTCACCAAATTGTTCTATCATTGTTTCTAAAATTCTGTTCGCTCTTTCAACGGGATTTGCTTGCGTTGTGTAAAAAGATAACAGCTTTAAATACTTTACTGTCGTATTGAATTCCGTTAACAGTACTAATATTTCCAGGTGTATCCAATTACATAATTATTTAATCATACAAATTGTTTTCGAGCAAACCCACTTTTGAATCTATTTTGAAAATCAACTAAATATTGATGATCTTATGTTGAGCGCGGTAATGGACCAATTAAGTCTTACTTATGATATTTCAACAATCTTTACTATTTAAATATTTAACATTATGTAACATTATGGCTTTTTGTAACACTGGAATGGCAAGAAATCGGAGTTGAAAAACTTTATTGTAGTTTTAGTGCATTCGATGGCCGTAATGTACAATTACCTTCAATATCTAACTCCTGTCTACAACTATTTGTATTAAAACGATGTTTTACCTTCTAACTACCTATGCATATGTAGGTATAGAAGGTTATGCAATCGACTTTTTTTCACTGCCGCTAAATCGTCTTATTAGCTCATTTTACAAATTTTGGCCAAGTTTCGTCAAGATCAGCCACGATGTCTGGAGGTGTGTCTGTGTGGGTGTATGTTAGTATCCACGATAACACCTAGGTACTTTGTATTTAAGCTTGTTTTATTTCACTTGGTGCTGATTAGATTTTTGGAGATATCCAGCGACGGAGAGGGGAGTTATATAGGTTTTTGGGTTTTATCAAATATTTCTAAAACAGCTGCATATTTCAAAGACGTACACATACCTAGATAAAGACCTTAAACATCGGTTGATTATGTTCTATGCAATCTGATACCACGCGTAATCCAGCGGCAGAATTTAAATATTAGCTCAAATTTGTTCAACATCTGAATAACAAACAAAATACACCCACGTACCACACAAAATTAAAAAACACCGAACGCGTTTCGATAGCTACGCTATCATCGTCAGCGGTCGACCGCAGTTCGAGTGTTCCAGATTTTTCATCTGAATAACGGTTAATTTTATAAAAAAAGTGTAGGCAATTTAATTTCTTTTAATTTTCATTTTGTAGGTTGGTGGGTCGTGTGGTGTTCCACACCAGATATTTCTTTATTGCAGTAATCCGGACGGTTGGACCCTCATTATTTTCTGATGGTAGCGGATTTCGGGATTGCACGTCATCTGCCTTATTTAGTGATTCTTTGCGCTATTTTATTTCATAAATGTAATGTTCTAAATATGGTCCTCGTCTGGTGAAATCGCTAAAGGATGAATTGAGTTACATTAGTTACTGGTGATTGGTTAATATTGTGATTATGATTTAAATTTTTTAACTGACCAAGCAAGAGTGAGGTTTTCGGTTTCGGCAGTGCAATAGTTATTTTGCTGAATTTAACGTTCTACAGGTATAAGCTATTATTTTTTCTTTGTTTTCAATTATTTGAGTTAGTGGGGCCCCATAACCAACTTCGTTCACGTTGGTTTGCAGAATAAAATGATAAGTAAGCTCCGGACATTTAAGGATAGCATTTGTAAGGGTAGTATCTAATTGATTGAATGCGATTTCTTGCTCGTCTTTCAAATGCCATCGTACATTTTTGTGCAATAATTTTCTCAACGCAAACACTATTTTCCAGAAGTTCTCCACAAATTTGTGAAATCAATAGCATTACCTAGCACATGTCGCATTTATACTGTGACATGTCACAAATATTTAAAGAATTCGAGACTGAACTGACATTTGACCGGACTAATTTTTAAATTTACGATGCTTTTCTTAACATAATAATATAGTTCGACTTCACAAAAGTGACTGTAACAGTGTGCAAACTAAAATGGATGACTGTAAAATGAAAAACACCCTTGTTGGAGTAATAGAGGGAGAACACTGAACACCGGTTCTAATCCAGATAGGAATCTTGGATATGTATGAGAAAGATAGCTTTATAGAAAACTACATGAGAGAGAGAGAGAGAGAGAGAGAGAAAGTACTAGTTGCAGGTTATTTTTTCTAAGCCAACTGCCAGTTTGAAAATTAAATTCGATCACTTGTATATATTTTCACTCACCCATTCATTCATTACAAAAATCATGTCACAATCCATTTACATCTACCATAATTCACATTTTCGTTCTGTTACTAAAGCACTTAACCATACAACAATAGTTCTAAATTTAATATCTAGAATTACTGTATTTCCCCAATTGACCTTTTTTTCATATCTAACCAGTCTTCTCATATTGAGGTAATTCGTAGTCAGTTTGGTATATTTTTACGGATAGATTTTTGCCTAAAATTTTCAATTATTTCATTGTATTAGATTTCCTACAGGGTTAATATTGGTTGTGCACTAATTTTGTGTATTTGAAGATTTGCATATAAGATTTTCAAATGAAATGTATGCGGGTTGGTACGGAATTTTTTTTGAAGATAATTTATAAAGCTATGATGTTATGTAAAAGGATATTTAAATGTTGTATAAACAGATTATGATTTAAAAGATTACATTTAAATGAGAAATTATATTTTAGCGAAGTCCCTATAGACGATAATGTATGTCACTCTGTGGCTACTTCAGGAACACATGATTAAAACTGCTTAAAAATTAAAGATGGTGGTTCCCTTTTTGTATTTTCAGACTTTTTGCTGGGCAAGGTCATGTGACATTTAAATCCCTTAAAAGTGATAGATTTTGGTTTGGCTGGTTGAAATTCAGTTTCGTCTTCAAGATAAACGAGTAAGAGTAGAGGGCATGAGAAATATTTTTTAGAAAAATTTTAGCTAATGGTCGCACTCAGTTTTCAGTAACAGTATATAACGGTCTCTGCTAGTTTATGTTGTAAAACTCAGTACTGAAGTTGAAACAACTATTTTCGTTGTTGTACTAATTTGGAAATTTATTTAAAGGTTTTAAACGGATTTGCGTGCATAGTCAAGAGAATAGAATAATGCATAGTAGGGAAAATACAGTTAAAATAATGTGTGTGTGTGTGGTGTGTGTGTGTGTGTGTGTGTGTGTGTGTGTGTGTGTGTGTGTGTGTGTGTGTGTGTGTGTGTGTGTGTGTGTGTGTGTGTGTGTGTGTGTGTCTGTGTGTGTGTGTAAATATGGAAAACTTGTTCTAATAAAGTAAGTTATTCAACTTATTCTATTTATATTTATTTGTGCTAAAGCAAAGACTCATTTTAGGTGATGCATACTAACAGAGCTTTATTACATTTCATTGTTTTTATTTGTAAGGTACACAAAGGATCACAAAGATACCGTACAATAAATCCTTTTGTTATTTTTGGAAATACATTGTTGGCCTGATAATTGGATTTATTTTAGACAAGCCGACGACAAAATTGCTTTTATTTCATTGATTGAATTAAACATACAATACATATCTTATCTTAGTGACTGTTTATCCGTATATTTATGGAAATAAAAGTTATGATCTGAATCAAGGTGAATTGTACTTGCTGATGTTTAAGATTAAGATTTTAAATAATATGTGAATTATTAGTTACGCACCGATTGTTACGACTACAATATTTTAAGAAAATAAATTAAACTCGTGCACTTGTGTATTGCATTACAGTTGAGTTTGGTAAACTTATGTTTAGTTAGCAATGGAAATTGTTACATATTTCATCTGCCGTACTATTCGGCCATCCAGTCTTCTTATAATAGATGAGCTACTGCAATCGTTTCTTGCATGTATTTGTATGTATGTCCTAATTTATGTTTATTTTTATATCTAACACATCATAGCTTTGAGTAGACAACAATATCCTCAAGGTATTAATGAATTGCCATGCATGAATACTTCAGAAAACATAAAATTTATCTGTACGAGTTAAGTAAATGTGGGCTTAAAAATTATTAACTCGTTTTACCACTATTCATGCCTTATTAGTGTATTTTGGAATACTAAGCATATTACGTATTATTTCGTATCGTACTATGCAAATAACGCAACTGTTAGGACATATGCGTGGGTAGTGGCCCAAGAGATTTTCTTTTATTATATTTTACCGAGCGTAATTAATGCTACGCTCGTGATGGTTGTAAGTATGATGTCAACGAGTTGAAATTAAGACATTTTGCAAAATTATATTAAACCTAATTTTAAGAAAAATATAAAATGCTTACTTATAGTTTGGTTGAATATAGCGTTAGATAATAGAAAGGTTGTAATATTAATTTTTATGTGAATAAATAAAATGGCTGCCTTGATAGTACTATGGAACACATTGGTAAACTGTTCGATTTTGCATATTCAACACACTGAATCATTGATATTGATATTAAAACAAAACTTCTGGAATTATAATAATAATATAACAAAAAAATGATATTCAAGTTAAACACAATGATGGAAAATAAACGAAAAAATTTCTAATAATAATTAATAAGGGGTTTCTTCATACAGCGCCTGGAATTTAGGCAGCCCACCGTACATCAGAGTAATGCTGGTGTTGTTGAAATGTCGGCGGTAAATCCTAAGATTTTAGTTTAATGGTTAGGGACAGGTGTCGCCCGTGTATCTGTGCTCGTCGTCGTCGGTTTGGAAATTTCCTGTAAACAAGCGCGTTATAATGCAGTGTTAAAAATTAAATATTTGTGGTTTTGTTTCTTTGTAAACAAAAATAATGTGTTCAGGTGAAAATAATACAAGGGTGTGTGTACAATTCAAAAAGGAGGATTACTGTGATTTAGACAGGTAAGTTTATTCTGGTTATTATATTTTACATTTAAGAAAATGTTGTTGAATTCGAGGTTAGAACGTATTTCAAATCTTTATCGTGGACTGGCTCTTTTATTACTTATATTTTCTTAAGTAACGTTTTAAAATACGGAACAGGTTAAAGAAAAGCAGGCCCTACAGAAGATTTGATAATTACACGAATAGTGTTAATACAAATTCGTGTTAGGCAACGATTGTATGTGATTTGTTTAATTTTTAGGGTTTGTACACACGGAGTAAGGGAAATTAACTATATATAATATATACAATCAAATATGTACACGGGTTATTCGATGTTTTGGAATTCGCAATTTAATGTTTGAAATGTTTCATATGATACAAGGATATTTTCGACAATGTGTTGTTGAAAATTGATGAGTTCATTCAAACTACTAAAATGGAACGTTGACCTTCGTTTTATTTATATAAAGAGGGTGATTCTTTACACTTTAATTGAATGTGAGTACTTAGTTGCGAAATGGAATTTTTACTTTCTTTAAGAATAATTATCTTAAAGTTTTAATTGTTAAAGCGCAAATAAATTGCTGTAATCTATTGGATTTCTTATTGTAATAGAAATTCTTTTACTTCGAAGTAAAACGTAAAAAGTTACTTTTAGTTGTATAAATTTAATGTTTTACACAATTCAGGTTTTGTTTTCGGTAATAATTTGGACTTGATATTCAGGTGGATTTTAGTGATATACAGGGGGAATAAATTATAAGTGTTGATAGCCAAGCAAAAAGCTCGAGCTAAATAAACAAATTCTAGAGATTCTATTTATTCAAAGCTGTAACGGATACTTTGAATATATAGAACTATATACAGGGGTTCAGGATATATTGGGTATACGTTTATAATCTCGTTAATAGCCAAGCCAGTGGGCTCAATAGTCTAAATTAACGACTCTTAGAGATTCTGTTTATTCAAAGCTGTATCGGATACTTTGAATATATAGAACTATATACAGGAGGTTCAGGATATATCGGGTATTCGTTTATAATCTCGTTAATATCCAAGCCAGTGGGCTCAATAGTCTAAATTAACGAATCTTAGGGATTCTATTTATTCAAAGCTGTATCGGACACTTTGAATACATAGAACTATATACAGGGGTTTAGGATGGGATTTGTAAATTGCCGTTTTCTGAGGTTATAGCGCGTGATCGGGCAACCAGACGTGGCTTATTGAGCCCCATTAGCTAGAAGAAGCCCTATAATAGTCCCGGTTACCGCCGGTGTTAACCAGTCAATCTACCTAAGACCAGTATACGCAAAACCTCTTTGACGTCAATTAATTTCTTAAGAATGGTTTGTTAATAGGAATTTCTAGGTACTACAACTATTTTCGTAAAAATTGGTTATACTTCGGAGTGTTAGAATTCTATTTAATTCAACTGAAATTGCTTTAAGAACGGGTCAGGCGGTTATGTTCTCGAATAGAGAATTTCAGGTGAAATAAATTATTACAAACGGTAAGGCAGGGGAGTATCTGTAGAGAAGCGTTCTACAAATAGAATTTCAGGTGTAATAATAAATTATTTCAAGCGGACAGGCAGGAGAGTGTATGTAGAGAAGCGTTCTACAAATAGAATTAATTTAAAAGTGCCAAAATTTCGCTTATAAACCTTGCGAATGAGTGGGGTTTTAGGTAGGAAATGTCGCAACCTTTCTGCACATCGTGAAAGTGGGGTACCGGTGCGCACGCAAAAGTGCTGATTATTTACATTTATTTAGAACTGGAATAAAATGAATTATTATTTAAACATTATCTTAATAATTTTTATTAAAATAACAATGTATTTGTCTTACCCAATTCTGGCTCATTACATCATTTTTAAATAAAATCGGACTTGCAGATTACGTTAAAGTACTATAAAGACAAGAATTAAATATGTGTGAAATAAATGTAGAGACAGTTTGGTGAATAATTGCCGTTCTTTAAGTACAAAAAATGATGATTGAATGAAGACAACTTTTTGGTCTAGTTAGACAAATATACCATCAATGTTTAGTGATATATGGAGGACATTTTTTTAGTATTGTGGCAATACATGTACGCATGGATTACACGACTATGTGGTGAAATAAGTTAATGTACTGGATTGAACATCTCTTAAAGTAAGGAACTTCTATTTATTGAAAATAGATGCTGTATTAATAGATAGAAATCAAAGTAATTTAGTTTTTTTGATTGATTCTCAATAATTATTAATTTAATTGAAAACGTTCTTCCGGACAATTTGTATGTAGACATAAAATTAGAATAATTAGGCAGGGTTACAATTATGGTATTGCTTGTATAGAAGTGTCATAATTACAATTTGATTATTTTGGACAGATTTTGCTAAATTTAGTATCGTGGTACATGTCGCCGCATACCCTAATTACGACTCCGTGTTTTTCTTAATTTAAGTTTGAGTTTATTAATATTGATGGCAAAACTAATTATTAGACGTTAAAGTTAATGCAAACATTAATGTGTTTATTTGCAAAACGATAAGATAAAGTTGTTCGATGTGTCAAAAGCTATTTGTTTATGACTTTTATGTGATCACTTGGTGTATCCTTCAAGAAAAAGTAGTTTTTTTAGAAATTAAAAAATCTTTATTAACCTAGTTCTTTCTAATACATTTATTGACAAGTTTAAATAGACACGGTGATGCGAATAACTCAGTTTTATTAGGTTGGACCATTTATTTTAATTAGAAACAGTTTGAGGATAAAGCGATTTTAAAACCAAATTGGTAAGTGTACAGTAATCTCACTGTTTTCCATTATTAATTGCGTGCAAAGCTAGTATAACGTAATTAATTACATCGTATGAGATTTATTGTTGTATTGTTCTTGTATTGTAACACTTGCAAAAAAGACTTTATTCAATATTATGGCTTTTTAGTTGAACAGTTTAGAGTTCTTCGTTTGAAATTTTAATTAGCGTATTTTCAAAATTGGTTTGGTTAGTCTTACGCAATTGTGGTAATAGTAAATTCTTGAATAAATTATAAAAGGGCGATACGAAGCGTTTTAGTGGTTATATCTCGCAAAATGAATTATTGCGCAAACCTTAGGTAGCATTGGGAGTATTTTTATAATTCAGATTTTCTTGAGCCATTATTTGTTTAGTATTTATTGGCTTCAATTAAAGTTAATGAATTTATATGAAGGACTTTTAATGTAAATTGGAAAATTGAAAGTAAATGTTACGAGTTGTAAGTTTGAAATTGAAGCTATTTATTTACCGAGTGGACTTTATCTTGTCTTGTGAGGTTATTCAAGTTTGTTACCATCTAATACAAGGAGATTGTCCAGAATAAATTATCACTAATCTAATTTATTAATGGTACAATTACATCTCTTAAATACTTTATCCTGCATGTATTGAAAAAAGAAAAACAGTACAAAAATGAAAAATAAGTAGAATTTATGTTAAAACAAGTTAATTAATATTTGATTAAATAGCAAGTCTAATTTAAAATGTTGAGTAAATATTTAACACACTCCTTTACATTATTATTATTATTAAAACTGACAACACTTTTTTCCACGGACATTTCAATTTAAACGTCAGTCTTTCCTTGAATGTTAAATACAATGTGAAAACCTCGATTTTTGGTTCATTTCATTTCCCACGCATTTCCGACGGATGTGTCAGCAATCTTTAAGTAATACGTGATATAGCCGGAAATTTACTTCATCTTATAACATAAAAGAAATGCGTAAAAAAGTCGTCTTCACAAACAAGAGCATTTCATTACATACAACTAGGTGGAAATGCTTTTCGATAGAAAATTTTTATTAGTTTTTCTGTTTGTAAAACTATGTGTAAATTGATTTATGTAACGAATTTAGGAACTGACTTGCGGATTAAATTTCCCAATTTACCTTTTTTTTTGTCAGAAATTCGTTTATTTGTATGGTGAAAATAAATGCTCATTAGGAAGCTTAATTGTGTTCATTTGTTATTGACCATTTAATGATGAAAGTTAGCAATATTTTTTCTTGGTAACAAGAAATATTGCCATTTTGATTTATTCTTGATGGACTAACTGCAAAAGGAAACGATATTTTTCGTATAACTCTCAAGTGCAGCATGTTTTTCGTTTTTTATTTATATGCTTGTACAGTTGAAAGCTCGCGGTGCTTTTAAAGCCACACACAGTAAGTGTACAATGTAAATCTGAGAATGTAGGTACATTGTACTCTATAATAGTGTTGGATTATGCAGTATGCTGACGTTGGGCTAAAATTTATTTCTCGGAAATATATTTCAATTATTGATGAATTATATACAATTTCCTGTTTTAAGATGACATGCACTATGTATATACCCTTGCGTATTTTTCAAGCAATTACTTTCGTTTCCTTCTTTCTTTATAAACATATATCTATCTACGAAACCGGTTATTTAAAAATAGATTACTAAGTAGTGTTTCTCTTAATAATCCATTATGCAAGAAATAGACGAAGACAATAAAATATTTATCCTTTTTTCAAAGGTATATTTTTATTTTATATAATCTAAACGTTCTTATAACAATTACAGTTATCTTCGTCAGCAGTAATATCTATTAAAAATGTTGAGACAATTTTGTCCAAGTTGAAAAATTAAAACATAAACGTCAGTCTGCTATTAATATAACAGTTTTAGAAACGTATAAAGCCAACTATAGAATTAAGCTTTAGTAAAAGATGACAAATCAGAACACCCTCTAACGGTCGAAGGCTAACAATGAAAAATGTCAGCCAAAAAACATATTAAACAAAATTTAATTACGTAATAATGTAAGTGCAAAATTGTGAAAAACTTCAATTTGAAAATGATAGAAGTATTCACAAATATAAACATGACACCGATTAAAATAATCCATTTAAATAGTTTTGTCAATAATTGCAAGGGTCATTAATAATTAAAAACACAATGGAAAATGTTTATTTGTAATTTTTTTTTTAATTTTACTTAAATTTCAACTATTTATGTTAAATTATAATGCTGTGGTAATTTAACACATAATTGGTAAAACATTTGCTTCAAGGCCTAGGAAAGACACATAAAAAAACCTAGACATACCAAAAGTTAAAATGAAAATCAAAGTCAAGACATATCATTATGCCTTTTTTTAATTATAAGATGCCAAAACCTATTTAAACGGAGATTTCTTTCTTGTCTATTAAAATTATTAGAGTATTTATATATCTCAATAGCTTCACGTCGTAAACGAACATAATGAGTTTGTCTCGACAATAGTTCCATGTTGTCAAATTGAATGTCATGATTTAGACTATTTAAAGGATGGTCGGCTACCGCAGACTTCTCTGGTTGACCTAATCTACAAAATCTCATATGTTCTTTACGTCTTGTATCAAAGCTACGTTTTGTGGTTCCAATGTATACTTTTCCAAATCTTGCGATAACACTAAGAGTAATACGTTTTGAAGATATAATTTCCAATATCGAAGACTCCATTAAATCATTACCTTTTGATACTCCTAATGAAGTTAGATATAACACGGTTAACACATTACATAAAACAAAACCTCCACAGAGCAACTTATACTTTCGTCAACGTAGTGCTTTAGTTTAGCTTAAACGTAATGAAAATATAATAATATTAGAATCAAATGAAGGTAATGCAACTGTTATACTAAATATGAACGATTACAACATTAAAATAGAACAATTTTTGGAACCTGATACTTATCGTGAAATACCAAAAAAATCCAACAAAAAAATCTATTCCTGAAGAAATAAAAAAGAACCTAACTAACTCTGAATGGAATGGAATATGGTTTAACAAAAAAACCATAAATCTAGTATTCCTTTACGGCCTAATCTTAGTGCATTTCGTTCTCCTGCATATAATCTTGCAAAACATCTTACATTTTTTTTACAACCTCATATAGATAAAACACCCCATTTCATTAAAAATTCTGCCGACTTTGTTCAAAAATGCACAGTTTCAAAATTGAAGAGGGTGATATAATGGTCAGTTTTGATGTTTTCACTTTTTTACAAAAGTGCCTCTAAAAGAAACTATTGAATACATTTATCATCTTTTTCCAAAGGGCATAATTATTCTTTTTCAGCACTGCTTTACTACAACTTATTTTTAGTGGAATAGTAAATTTTATGAACAGATAGATGGTGTAGCAATGGGTAGTCCCCTTACTCCTGTTATAGCTAATTTTGAGATAAAAAAAATGAAAACATTAGTGTTACAAGATGCACCTAAAAAACCTTCAGTTTGGTATAGATATGTAGATGACATTTGTTATTTGGAGAAGAGGCACTGCATGAGTTTTTGGTTTTTATAAATGGTATTCATCCTAGAATTCAGCTTACCATGGAGAAAGAAACATCGACCGCAAATTGGTGTTTTAAATCGACCCACCGCAGTCCTTTTCGAGGGGCGTCGTACTTGGAGTTTCAAGCCCAGTTGCAACTTCGAACATATTACCGACGGCGCCGCAGAGTTTATCCTCTGGGCCCTTTTTTTATACACCTGGTGGGTAGGCGTATAAAAAAAGGGGCTGATTAAAATTTAAGGTAATCATTCAGTTCACATTCTTTGTTGTGGTTGACAAAATTTTAACAAGGTATTGTGTGTATTTTTTTTCCTGTATGTTCTAACGATTGTATACGCTGCTTTGTTTTGTTATTTTGGATTAATTTCTTAGTACTCGATCGGTAAATTTTTAATCCAAGCGTATTTAACCGTGCTATAGTCAAATTTGTGTGAATTCTTTTGATTTGTTGTATTGGTTATTTTGTACTGAAATTTAATGTGACGATTATGTTACTAGGGGAACGCAACTTATTTGTTATAACCATTTGTTATTTTGGCATACTAGTAATATTTACAGTAACTTTAGTAATGGCTGACGTTGAAACTAGCTAGTATCTACGCCTATTAGGTAAAAGAAACGATTTAATTGGAATAGAAGGAAATTAATGTAACAATTGTGTGATGATTTCATAATATATATCTTTAGGATCACGAACTTGTGTTTTTTTAAAATTGTGAACCCCATTTATTATCCAGCACAGTATTTACGCGCATGTTAAGTGTTTGTTTTCTTCTGAATGAAATCATTGAATTAACGTCAATATTTTTGTGTTTATTTTAAGTAAAGTAATTATGTTCGAAACCTTTACAAGTGATTTTTTGATTATAATGTTAATTTCAACTGGTTATAAATTGAAGTAAAATGAGTTCTTTTCTTGGAAGTATAATGTCATTGAAATTAGGATTTATTGAGTAAAGTAGCATAACAACAGAATTATTGTTGTTTGATCAGATTAGAGACTGATTTTGCGGCACGCAATTATTTTAGATAAGCGTGCGATATTATTTGTAGCCTTTCAGGTATAGCAAAGATCTGTTGGTCCCAGGACCACCTGTGATTACGTTCAGGTAAGCGAGTTATTTGGATATTTAATCGAGCTGTGAACCGACGTAATTAGGCATTTCAACCCCGATTGTGTCATTTTAAACCCTCTGGCGTATTTTAAGTTAACCCCAACCCCTATCTCGACTTATTTATGGTAAGCTATCCTATTCTGCGCAAAATTTAGTAACACCGAACCCCCAACCACCGATCTAGTCGAGCAAAAACTAAATTTTACCTGTTATCCCGTTCTACTGCCAGTTTACACCGTAACAACCCCCATTATCCCACTAGCTCACTTCCATTTTTTTCAAAGAACGCACAGTTCCACTTCAACATCGTCGTCATTAAGATAGTCAAGAAGGAGTGCTACTAGTACGCTAGTTTGTGTTTTACCCTCCTGCTCCACATTTCGCTTTCCCATCGTTTTACAATACATCTGTCGTTGGAGAGATTAACGCCAGATTCTTCCATACGTAATGAGCCCATCTCAGATGGAAGCTTCGAGCAGTACTATAATTAATTACCCCGCATATACGTTGTTGTGAGTGATGCTTAAGGCGCTATTGATTACACTTAAGATGTTCACTATGAAAGCGAAACACATAAATCGACAATACTCCCATTATTATTAAACCTCTTATAACAGTACTCCAGGTTTATACAATTAGCTCATTACGAACGGCTCTGATTTAGATTTAGTAAAAGAAAACGATATGAATACTAGGCGCTACCAATGTTTCAAGGCGTGACTATGTTGCCTTCCTTACTTTGCGCAATGAAAAAATTTTTAGTATTTATTTTCATTGCTAATAAGCTTATGTACTCGTAAGGTAATGTTTCTTGCACGTATTATTTGAAATCTCTGTACAAGTTTAATCATATCAAAACCTAGTAAATAGATTAATCGAAACTTTTCAGGATTTAACATGAAAACAAACAAATAAGTTGAATAAAGATTTAAGAGCGACAGAAAAGTGTTAGAAAGAATTCGTTAACACACACTCGTGGGATCCCCAGCTAATTAATACTACCGCAATTCGATTGCGGTGGAAACATGCACAAATCAATCAGATGCCAACACTAATTTGTTAAAACACTTGAATCTGGTAATCAGAACATTCGGTGCACGCTAACGAGCTTGTATTTTGTAATTGTTAATGTTAAACTCTAACTGCAGTTAACCACGCTAGTTTATTTTATAATGCATTGATTAATATTCTCAAATGAGACAAACTCTGTAAAACAATAGCTGACAAAGCCATCTGTAACTAATCGACTAACAATGAACAATGAAAAGACTTATCATTCCGTTTTTTGAGACATTTGCAACAAATGGTTTCATTTAATTTGTCAACGATAGATTTTCACTTGTTTTCATCATTATTTGTCTTTTACACGAATGTATCTGACACATTTTCTTTGTCTATGGAGAACTAATTTACACAACTAAACTAAAACAAAAAATATATAAATTCGGAGTATATAATAATAGATATCTTTATTCATAAAAATAAGTGCATTAAAAGCTTAAATTAAGAAAAATAAACATTTTAATTAACTATTTTAGAATGAAGTTAAAATTTAAAATAATTTGCTAATTGTTTACAGAAAATTGTGAAAATTGAATAATTCTGAGTATTGGGAATTTAAATACTTTACTTGTAATTATCCTGAACATAGTTACATAAAATTCTCCTTTCCTAGAAACAATTCTTATCAAACCTTACTTACTTACTTCCACAACTGCATCATCATTGTTTAAAAATGTTATCAGTTGCCATTTCTTTTCCCACTCTCCAGATTTCCCCTATATAGGTATACCAGACCACCTACCAACTCTTTACACTTTATACTTATACTTTTATACTTACATTTGTACTTATCCTCAATTACATTACCAGACCAGACATTTATTCACTTATTTACCTGCTTTCGATTAGTACACGTACTCTGATACATATACCAGACCTGCCGCCAATATCCACTCACTTATCCATTAGTTATTCCTACACTTACACTCAAATATATTACCAGCCCAGACCCAAATATTCAATTAGTACATTTACTCATACATACAGGGTGGCGCATTAGTGTGACAAAGTCCCATATCCCCTTTATTTAAAGAGATACAAAAAAAATTAAATTGTCACCTTACTTTAAAATGCGTTTCTCTTTTGTGGAGAAGGGCAGTATATGGTTATAGAGGATTGTAAAGAATGCACTACCAATAATACGGGGTAATACCTCCGGAAAATTACGTAAAACTTGCTTTAGACAAGTTTATACCCCGAACTCGGTGCTAAAAGCAGCCAAGAACGTTTGGTCTAGATTTACCAACGACAAGGGTGGTTATGAGTAATGGAGTTGAATAAAGGTGGATCGGGAATGTCTATTGGTGATGAACGTGTTTGTATATGGAATTAATGGTCGAATGATGTTGGTCTGGATGCTGGATGTGAATCGGATATACATGGTGGCGCATTAGTGTGACAAAGTCCCACATCTCCTTTATTTAAAGAGATACAAAAAATTTAAATACAAAAGTTGTAAGATATGTTCTGGTGCATATTCCAAAAATATTTTTAATTATACAGGGTAGATCATAAAAGCTTAGAAGTAATTTTAAATTTTTTTTTAGAAAACCCTATATATTATTATATATTTAGATTCTACATACAATTTTAGACACATTTTATGTATAATGTCCTATACCTAAGTCTAACCGTTTTTGACAAATTTCGAATTTTCTGTCAAATATGACGTTTGCAGGCCAAAACATAGGTGGAAATCTTTTCTAAACGAAACCTTTATCAATTAGTTATGGTTGGTTTCCTTGGACCTACTTGGACCTACTCTAATGGGCTGTATTGATATTTTTGTAATACATTCATGCAGGGTGATCAAAAATGGACAATAAAAAGTAGATCCAAAAAAACCTATAGTCATTTTTTTTAATGGAAACCCCCTATTTTTTAAATTCTATCTTATTTAGCATTAAAAATAAGGGTGACTTTGTATAAGAGTGTATATTCCAAAAATTTGTAATTTTTGAAATAATGACAATTTAACATTTTGTTATTGTAAAAAGGCTATACGGCTTTCAAGTTTTGTTGTTAGTTGGCCGTGACGGCGATGCGTGACATAAAAATAATAGGGATCATCAGAAACGTCATTATTTATTGTCAGTTGATAATTTGTGTGATGCATTAGTGTATTTTATAGCAAATTGATTTAAAACTTGAATTAAAATTGTAAATAATGAATTTTTCGCAAGCCGAGATGGTTGATATGATTTTTGTTTTGGGAGCTAGTGATAAGAATACGCTCTTAGCAAGAAGGCTGTATCAACAGCGGTTTCCAGAGAGACGGCAATCTGAAAGAAGGGCATTTGAAAAGCTTTTGGAGCGTTTTAAAAGAACTGGCAATGTGTTATATGAAAAAAATACTAGGGAAAAAACGTGCACAGATAGGAAAATCAATTAAATGTACTATTAACAGTTACCGGAAATCCATGTATTGGACAACGACCCATTGCTCAGCAGGTTGGTGTTGAACGACGTACGGTACAGCGGATATTGAAGTCTCAAAAAATGCACCCCTATCACATTCAACTACTTCAAGAGTTGGTTCCTGAAGATTATCAAAGACAACTGGAATTTTGTCAATGGGCTCAAAACAAAATAAACCAACAAAGAAATTTTGTTCATTTGATTTTACTTACAGATGAGGCCACATTTCACAGAAACGGAAGTGTAAACAGACACAATTTTCATTACTATTCTACCGAAAATCCACATTTTGTAAGATATACTTCTCAAACTAGATGGTCTTTAAATGTTTGGGGAGGTGTTGTCGGTAATCATGTAATTGGACCATATTTTTTTGATCAACGAGTAACAGGGGAAGTATAGTTAGACTTTCTACAAAACCATCTACCTAATCTGTTGCGTCAAGCGCCACAGGATACGCAACAAGAAATGTGGTTTCTTCATGATGGGGCCCCAGTACATCATACAGATCCGATAATAAATTTTTTAAATGCTAGATATCCATAATGTTCAATTGGGAGGGGAGGGCCTGTTGCTTGGCCTGCTAGATCCCCAGATCTTACTAAAATGGACTTTAGCATATGGAGGTACGTCAAAGAGCAGGTTTATAAAATACCGCCTACAACAAAGGAAGACATGAAAATTAGGATTAGAAACTGTTTTCAAAACATTAGTGTTGAAATGTGTATTCAAGAAAGAGGCGGACATTTCGAACAACTTATTAGGTAGTGTGTATTTGACGTGTTTCTAGTGCTTTTATCTGTATAATTAGTTACAGGTTTAGTTACATTAGAGGTGTTAAGTTTATGATTAGGATTAGGACATAATTTGTTGGATCAAAGAAATATTGTCTTTACTTTAAGTTCGTTTAATAAAATAATTATTTGTATGTGGTTCAATAAATTGTAATATTTCGATCTGAAGTGCTCGATTTTTTTGTTTTGCCGCGCCCCGCCGTCACGGCCAACTAACAACAAAACTTGAAAGCCGTATAGCCTTTTTACAATAAAAAATGTTAAATTGTCATTATTTCAAAAACTACAATTTTTTGGAATATACACTCTATACAAAGTCACCCTTATTTTTAATGCTAAATAAGATAGAATTAAAAAATAGGGGTTTCCATTAAAAAATGACTTTATAGGTTTTTTGAATCTACTTTTTATTGTCCATTTTGATCACCCTGTATGAATGTATTACAAAAATATCAACATATTTAGAGTAGGTCCAAATAGGTCCAAGGAAACCAACCATAACTAATTCATAAAGGCTTCGTTTAGAAAAAATGTCTACCTATGTTTTGGCCTGCAATTTGAAATTTGTCAAAAACGGTTAGACTTAGGTATAGGACATTATACATAAAATGTGTCTAAAATTGTATGTAGAATCTAAATATGTAATAATATATAGTATTTTCTATTTAAAAAAAATTTTAAATTACTTCTAAACTTTTATGATCTACCCTGTATAATTAAAAATATTTTTGGAATATGCACCAGAACATATCTTACAACTTTTATATTTAAATTTTTTTGTATCTCTTTAAATAAAGGAGATATGGGACTTTGTCACACTAATGCGCCACCATGTATATCCGATTCACATCCAGCATCCAGACCAACATCATTCGACCATTAATTCCATATACAAACACGTTCATCACCAATAGACATCCCCGATCCACCTTTATTCAACGCCATTACCCATAACCACCCTTGTCGTTGGCAAATTTAGACCAAACGTTCTTGGCTGCTTTTAGCACCGAGTTCGGGGTATAAACTTGTCTAAAGCAAGTTTTACGTAATTTGCCGGAGGTATTGCCCCGTATTATTGCGTATTGCATTCTTTACAATCCTCTATAACCACATACTGTCCTTCTCCACAAAAGAGAAACGTATTTTAAAGTCACGTGACAATTTTAGACCAGCATTTTGGGATGCTCTGCACCGAAATGGGCCGAATGATCTCCATTGGCAGTGAACGGTGGTTTCGGCCCCGAACACAAGTTCCTGTATACGATTTCTCCTATAATATACTCTCTCACGATTCTACTACCATAAACACACCTTCATACAGCTCTCCCCTATTGAATCATTCACCCCTTACGATCCCCATTGGAAAACAACACCTGGAATTCATTTATTACTAGCATGGCGCTTCGCTCCGCGCCATGGTCACAACACACCTCAATAACCGTTTAAAATATTTATTTAAAGGTAAAATTCATCTTATAAGAAAACACAAAGCATAGCGGATACCCTACTTGAAAATGTAAATTTCAAAATTCGGGAAAATCGAAGTCATGAATGAATCGAATGTGCATATTTTATTGGTCTAAAACCGTCTTCGCATTATTGCCTTTCTACTGAAACCCTTTTTGAGCACATCGGTCGGATGGTTTCAAAGTCTATAACGGACGTAGGTAGAAACAATTTCTGTGTTTTATAGATATAGATTATGATACCGATTCCGAACCATAAACCGCCGACCCTCAATCCATAACATACCAAGGCCCTTTAATAATGTATTCCTTTAATTGAAATACCCTTTTACAAATTTATATTTACCGAAACACATTCTAAATGTTATAATCCTATTTGGTAACTAATTAAAATCATACTGAATTTACTTATTGGACCTACATTCTAAAAATATTTAGGTATATACAGGGTGATTGACAAAAATACGCCAACCCAAACCAGTGTTTTTTAATGAAACACCCTGTATATTTTCGAATTTTTGAATTCACTGTTACGTTTAGAATGAAAGTATAGAAATTCGTATCTTTATCACTAACCCTTCTGCAGATATCGTCGCTTTAGTACCAAACTAGAGGTAGCTTTGGAACCACGATGCGAGCGTTGTTACCACGATTTTGTAAATCTGTTTATACCAACGACTATTAATAATAGTCTACTAACAAACAAACCGGGAAATTTTTCGAAAACATGTAAAACTATACAGAATTATTAACTTACACGAAATGTAATTTTTCTCAATTTTTTCAAATGCAATACCCTGTACATTTTTTCACATTTCGATTCCCCGTGAAAAGTAGATACTAATTAATAATAGGTTGCATAGCCATAAAACGGGCCCATCTTGAGATATTGACGCTTTACTTGAAAATCTTGACATACAGAAGAACAAATTTGTGCACTGAATAACACCTTACCGATATAATATATATATATATATATATATATATATATATATATATATATATATATATATATATATATATATATAATACTATTCGATAGACAATTAAATTTTACATCTGCTGTTTCCATAAAATACAGGTTGTCCTATTTAAATTAAATTAGTTACTACCGTTTAAAGATTGTAATCATTGACCCTTAATCTCAAAAACCATAATTTTATATAGATTAAGCTTTAATAAAACTCATAGAAACTGAAAATAAAATAATATACAGGGTGTTCCATTTAAAAAATAGCAACTTTGATCATTTTCGTGTTTTTGGCACACGGTGTATAACATGAAAATAATTTTAAAATGTAACGCTAATAGGTCCCTATCCATTCATAAAATAAAGCTTTTAAAATCAAATACCTTAGCTTTAGCTTCGTGTCGAATAGCGTGAATAACATTATATATATATATATATATATATATATATATATATAACTATATATATATATATATATATATATATATATACATATACTGATATACTGGGACACATATGGCACATATGGCAAACATTTTATTATTGAATTTTCTGAAAAACTCTGTTGGCAGTTCGTTTCTGCATGTCTGATAACCAAAAAATTCATTCTGACATTTGTCACGTCCGCATAGATTTATTGGGAATTTTGAAAAATGTTAGCTGTGATGCCGATAAATGGGTCAAATTGGCATGATATCGAAAATTTGTATTAAAAAAATATGTTTAGAATGCGACAAAGACTCCATATACCAATTTTCAACCAAATCAGAAAAAAAATAAAAAATACCATTTATTCCCCTCTGCTTTTATTACGAAACATCCCCATTTTTCGGCATCACAGTTAACATTTTCAAAATTCGCCAAATATATGCTCAGGTGACGTATGTCACAGTGGATTTTGTTTGAATGTAGGTGTAAGGTGTTTGAGCATATTAATCGTTCATTTTACTTATTATTTCGACCACGCCCATCTCCTGTTAGCTGGCTTGGCAACCCGCTTACATTAGTAAGCATACGACGCCTAGTGCGGTTTGGACGTGTAACAGTACCATATTAAAATAATACCTAATACCTAATATTTTCTCCTACCTGCCAATTTTGTAGGTATTGCAGGTTGTTATAGTATTTTTTACACTGTCAAAAATATTTTGTCATTGTTTGTACTTAAACTAAGTACTTAAACTTGATTTTTTTTAAGTTATGTCCCCTTACAGAAAGAGAACGGGTTACATTGCTTATAATTAGAGGATTAGAAAATTCCGAACGATCCTATAATGCAACAAAAGATCTTTTCAAGACTACGTTTCCAAATACGGCCACCTATTTCAAAATCTATAGTGATTAGGACAATCCAAAGATTTAATCACACCGGAACTTGCAAAAATCGTCGGCGTTCAGGAAGGCCGAAAGTGATTACTGGTGGTGGAAGTTTTGCAGTATTTTGTAGAAGATCCAAATTTGTCTTTGCGCAAGGTAGCCATTCAATCAGATATTTGTTACTCGTCCATCAGGAATGTTCTGAAAGCTAGCAAATTTCATCCCTATAAGATTACATTAGCTCAAAAATTGTTTGAAGATGATTTTGATCTCAGGAAGGAATTTTTTGAGATGCACAAATGGGAAACTAATAATAATTTCTTTAATGACATTGTTCGGCATAACTGTCGATATTGGGCTAATGAAAATCCTCACTGGATGCGTGAAGTACATACCCAGTACCCTGAAAAAGTTAATGTTTGGGCAGGGATAATCGAAAACCAAATAATTGGACCTTTTTTTGTTGATGGCAATTTAAATTCGGAGACATACTTGCAACTATTACAAATTCAAATTTTAGGGGAAATTTTGGCAAGAAGAGGTCCAAATATTCAGCATACATGGTTTCAGCAAGATGGCTGGTCAGCACACTTCGGGATAAACGCAATAAGGTATTTAAATGCTACTTTTCTGAATAGATGGATTGGTAGAAGACGTGAAGTAGAATGGCCGCCCAGATCTCCTGACTGGACGCCGTTGGACATTTGAAGAATAAAGTTTTTGTTACAAAACCTGATAATATAAACGTATTGAAAGAGAAAATTACATGCGAGTGTCAACTCATAACTACAGCAATGCTTCAAAATGTAACCAGTAGATTTTATGACAATTTGATACACTGTCAAGCCGTCCAAGGAGGCCACTTTCAACACTTAATTAAATAAGTTTTTGTTCAATTTTACTCTTTTTTTAATTAAATATTTACGTAGTGTTAATAAAAAATCGTTATATCGTTTAATCTAATCAATTTAGGTATAGGACATGTATTAAGAAAATTTTATGTAGAATTTAAAATTACAAAAAAAAACTATTCTAACTCATTTAAAAAAATTCAACTTTGGTGTGTACCGGATTTGTGACGCACCCTGTATAATAAAAACGGTTTTTCAAAGATAGTTTAGCAAGAGATGCACAAAATATTTAGGGGGTCCGGGACTTTTAAATACAGTGTATATATATATATATATATATATATATATATATATATATATATATATATATATATATATATAGTGTGTGTGTGTGTGTGTGTGTCTATGGAATAATTAAGGACGACCAATCGCTCTACTTATACGTATTTTGTGTAATCAGTTTAGGGAAAATGAACATTAGACATACACTATTGTATCGTGAATAAAAGCACAAAGATACATTCGTACAATTACAATAAATTACATATTATAAAGAAAAAATCAGTTCGAAATCAGTTGGCTGAATCAAAAACACTTGAAAAAATCATTAAAACAGAGCCTTGCTAGGGTAAGGTGCAAATAAATCATAACAAAGTGACCGATAACCTACTCGCAAGTAATGACCCGAAAGTTTGAGTGACTACATTAGAAACTACAGCATCCCTTTCTCAGCTTACACGTTCATACTTGAATAATCCTTTAGTGGACCACTTAATCTCAAACACTACGGATTAAGATACGCGGTTTAAACATCACACGATGGCAATAGTTTAGAAAGATATTGTTTAAACGTCCGCTTCGCTGATTAAAGCCTCAAACCATACCATTATTTAGCAATACTTTTATTTACCCTAAGTCTTTAATTTTGTAAAATACTTACATTAAAACCATCAAAAAACAGAGAAAGATAAATTCTTGTTTTTTGTTTTACTAAAATGGACACGATAATATATTTATAGCCACAACAGTTTACAATGATGGTTTGTAATCAAACAATCAGAACGTTCCGACCTAATCGATGTTCTAACTGCAACTAACTATTTTTCTCTAAACCCACCCGTCTTTAAAAGTATAAAAAAATAAACTAGAAATATTACGTGGGAATGTTTTCATGTTTATTATTAACAGAAGTGTTACTCCTTAAATATGCACTCGTCCATAGAAAACCATGCACAAGGTGCTCCAACTATTTGGGGGTGTAAGATTAAGCGTATTCTGTTGATTTAAAAAAATCTTATAACAGGTTATTGTAGTCAACAAAGAGGAGCATCTTCTATAAATATTTTTGTGTACAGGAGGGCAAATTTTGGAGCAACACAGCAAACAAGTGTTTTTATAATGGAACGCCCATATATTTTTATATATTTGAATTCTCTGTTAAAGGATGAGCAAAATTATGTAAGATACTATGGGTCTACGACTAACGGTTCCTAAATTATTGACATTTTTATATAAAAAAATTAGCCAGTTCAGTACGCTTCTGCTCCGTCATCTTAGAACATATCGGAATGAAATTTTCGGATTTGTTTTTACAATGTGCCTTGCTACATTCATATTGCAGCCTCTTTTCGCTGCATATACAGGGTGGTCCATTTTAGTCAATGCTATATTTATAAATGGCACACCGTTTATTTTATTACAGATTTGAATAGCATTTTTACGAGCTTTCGACTTAAATTAAGACAATGTCATAATTCCCAGAAAAACAAAAATGAAACAAAGCTAATTGCAACAACACTGTGAAGCTTTGGGCTTGTGACACAATACAACATTTTGGACTATAAAAAAGAGCAACGCTTAATAATTATTTACTAGTAGAACAGCATAACTGTAAACTTTCATAAATAGAGTTAGAGAACACAGTGAATCATACTAACTTGGTTTTCGCTTGTCTTTCTCTGTTTCTTAACAAGTGAAAGGCAGTTAATTATAAACAATTTAGTCAGATATTTATCTCCATAGTAACTTTGTTACTAACTGGTTATTTACTTAGTGTGTGACGAATTTCTCAAAAGAATTGCTGATTAATATGATTTGCGCTTTACGAGAAGCTGAAAGGAATTGTTTGTTGGCATCAAGAGATTATGAACAAAAGTGCCGTTTAGCAAGACATTCCAGACAGACAGACATGAATCGTTTCAACTTCTTCGAGAACGATTTGAAGACACAGGAACTGTCAACTGCAACAAGAGAGATGTAGTAAAACGCAGTTACAAACGAAGAAAACGAGTTAACAGTTTTATTAAGTCTAGAAGAAAATCCTCACGCAATTGTTCGTCAGATCTGACAATACAAAGAACTATAAGCAAACCTAAATATTATCCACACCGTTTGTGCTTGCATCCAAGCTTACGACGGCAAGATTTCGCAGATCGTGTCGCATGTTGCAATATTATGATGGAATAATAAAAATTGTAATTCATTGTGTTCTTTAATTTCATTTTAAAGTTTATAGATATGGTCTTCTACGAGTAAATAATTATCAAGCGTTGCTCTTTTGCAGTCTAAAATGTTGTATTGTGTCACAAAACCTATAGCTTTACAGTTTTATTGCAATTAGCATTGTTTCAATTTCGTTTTTCTGTGAAATATGACATTATCTTAATTTATTTTATCCATCGTGACAAATTAAAAAAAAAATAACAAAATTTCACAATTTTCAACGATATCACTAAATTATGCAAAACACTTAGCACAAAATGAGTATCTATGGAACGCTCGTAAAAAATTATATTCAAATCTGTAATAAAATGCAGGGTGTGCCATTAAAAATGTAACATTGAGCAAAATGGACTACCCTGTATATGTAGAGAAAATAGTCTGCAATCTGAATGTAGAAGTTAAAACAAGACATATTGGAAAAACATATCCCAAAATTTCACTGCGATATATTTCAGTACCACGGAACAAGAGCCTACTTAATTGGCTATTTTTTTTACATAAAAACGTCAATAGCTTAAGAACCGTTAGTCGTAGGCCCATGGTACCTTATATCATTTTACTCAACATTTAACGGAGAATTTAAATATATAAAAATATATAGGGTGTTCCACTAAAAAAACATAAGTTTAGTGTGGTGCTCGAAAATGGGCCATCCTATGTATACAAAAGTATTTTTACAACATGCTCGTTGTTGTTGACTAAAATGATCTGTTATAAAATTTTTTTTAAATCAACAGTATACGCTTAATCTTCCACCCCCAAATATTTGGGGCACCCTGCATGTAGGTTTCGAATTTCAAAGTAACAAATATAAACACCTTTGATTTGCTTTATGTTCCGATGTAATTAATTACTAACGCGGTGTTTTTAGCAAAAACCCGTGTATGTAACAATTTTCAACGATTCGTTTCGGTCTTTCGGTAAAGGCAGTTTCGAAAGAACACCTGTTTTCTACCCCAACATAAGTTTTTCTTTTTCTTTTCAACCCTTCAAATATCAGTTACGTAAGATGCATCAAACAAAATATCCCGAAAAACATTATCAAATTACGTCTTATTACCAAGACATTAGAACCCATTAACTATCTTTTCTTTCGCGGTAACAATTGCGATTTGAAAATTTTTATTACAATAATAAATCTACAACCTGAATAGTCATTTGGAATAAATTTGCGTCATCCAGATTTTGGTTAGTTACTATTGTTACTAAAGTAAATTAAACAAATGCCAAAGGTCTTAGATAGGTTAGTTCTTAGGTTTAATTTAGGTTAGGTTGGTGTATTTTATTTAGGTTAGTTTCGACCTACAAAACTAAATACGCGAATGCACCAGAATCTGTGCAGAAAAGACGGGTTTGGGCACCAAACCCATAAAATTACAAACCATTCTGCAAGGTCTCCATCAATAACTCAGTATTTAATGTATTTAGACATTTAGGTAAAAATCTACTATGTTGGGGATGTGCCACTTTTAGTAGAATTTTTTTTTTGTAAAATTAGCGTGAGAATTTCACCCAGCCAATCAATACGCTTGATGGTTTAGATATTTAGATACTATGAATTGTAGTGTTTTTGCTAAAGCACCATAGTGATAGCATACATCTCGTTGTCAGGCTATTACGGATGAAGTACTATAAAGTTTTATTTCAAAACACAACATATTTGTAACATATATGTAAACGGTAATTTTAATGGTATACAATTAAGACCAGTTGAAAAATGTTGGTTCTAGATGAAACAAGTGGTATATAGGAGTGGGTGGGAAAGCGAAACCACAGATCAATTAAATGAGTATGTTGAAGCTTCACCAATTCGAAAGAGAGCACTTAATAAAGTTAATGGCGGACGTCCACATAAAGGTCAGCAAAATTCAGAGGAGGACCAGATTCTGTAACTTAGAATTGAAATACATTAATTCTAATTTCTTATTATTTCTTTTCAAGGTGTGTTTAACACACTGTGAATTATCTCCAACCTGACATCAACATCGATTTGAGCTAATTAGGAAAACCTTGCGAACAATTAATTCAAGTAAATTAGGCCAGCATTAAAAGTAAAGGCAAATAAAGGAAACAGTTACAAAATTCCTCCCATCGTAAAAAAACTGCTACATCACTATTATATTATTATTATATTATATTACTATTATATTTACTATTTACACCAGATACTATGGGAGAATATTATTAATTAATAAATAAATTAATACCTGGTAGTATAAATACCATTTCGCTAGTGATAGAAAGCTAATGACAGCTAACGTCTATGATAATTAAAACTAAATTTTATACCTACTAATTGAGAAGGATAAACGGTGTGTTCACGATAGAATCCTTAAGAGAGTGCAATGTTCCCGGTAGGTTCTGATCTTACGTAGTATAGATTAAAATCAACTTCGAAAAAATTACCTGCTGCTCGCTAAGATGGTCGATAGACGAGTGAGAAACGCAAACGAAATTATATAAGGTTAAATTACCAGAGATAGCAAATGATAAAGCAACTAACAATTTAAAGAGTGCGCTGATTCCTATACCAATTGTGTGGTAAATATCGTTATACGTAATAGTATAAATCCAAATTCTATGGTCGAAATCGATTAATTTTAATTCCAGTCTAATGATAGACCATTTGAAAGCCATTAGTTAAATAAAAAGAAAATGTACTGAATTTCTAGCGTCGCAGAATAAAAATGTACGCTCCATTTTATGTGAAAATTGAGAATTTACTCTCTCTATGGTTATCTTTAGGTAAACGCAAGGTGGTTTGTTTACTGACAAGTCAACGTTGTGCATAAGTTTCAGTAACCCTGTTAGAGAAATATCTGATGTGGAACACCACACGACCTTACAACCTACAAAATGGAAATTAAAGGAAATGAAATAATTTTAATAAAAAATTTGTTCAGGATCATTATACAACCTTTTTCATAAGAAGTTCATTACGAAAATAGGCAACGTTGTAAAACAAAAAAATATATCTACGTCAAACAGAAAACTTCATGTCAAACAGAGGTTAATAGACATCTAAAATATCTGGTATGGAACACCAAACGACCTTCCAACCTACAAAATGGAAATTAAAAGAAATGAAATAATTTTAATAACAATTTTTCCATAATAAGTTCATTACGAAAATAGGCAACATTGTAAAAACAAAAACAATAATCTATGTCAAACAGACGTTTAAAACTTCATGTCAGACAGAGGTTAATAGACGTCTAGATGCTAATTTTAATCATAAATTTTTTAGGATAACTATTCAACCTCTTTTTTATACGTTGATAACGAGAACAGTCAACATCGTAGAAACAAAAACAATAATCTATGTCAGAATGAGGTTTAAAACTTCATGCCAGATAGAGATTAATACACATAAATACATGTTAACGTAAAAAAATTCCAAAGCCGCTTGCTAATATAAGATATCAATAATGCAGTTTAACCATTTAGATTGATATTCAATTAATTTTTAGACTTACCTTGCGTTATATTGTTAGGTTATATTGACGTACCGTGTATGTGTAGGATTTTGATCACGTGTGTAACGTGTTTCGAATGTAGCTGAAGCGAGTTTGCATGAAAAGAATTTTTTTGTGAGTATGCGTAGTGTAAGTGGTGTAAATGATACGCCACTGAATTTTTAATGAAGCCTTAGTTACCACATGAAGGAATAGTTAAATATGATAGAAAGATTTTCGCGTTGAATGCGTTAGATTTGGTTGAGAAATAATGTTTTGAGTAAATTTTTATTGATACGACACTGAAAGAACTATTGGTCTTTTGCTACCAGGTGTAAAGGAATTTGGTTAAATGAAACGGGTGTAGACGTACGAATAAAGGAGTTTACAATATTGTGATGTTCTTTTAACGTACAATAAAGGATTTATATGCATATTTTCGTTTGTGGACACTTTTGTAATGTTATTCAATAATGGTAAATAGATGCATGTTCAAGAATGAAGGTGATAGACTGTGAGGGAGTTCTTTAAATTTTGCGGAAGTAAAATTCGCGCACATGCAATATGGGTATGAAAAGTTGAGTTATGATCTGGAGAATACACTAAATGAATGTGGTGAGGATATATGATTTCTTCGAGATTATATAAATTTTCACGTAAAATAAAGATGGCGACGAGTGTTGTATAAGGGTAGAGTGATTGTCCATGTTGGACATTGTAACGCGAGAGTGGAGACGCAGTGGAATGCTCAGTGGGGGTAGGTAAGTTTAGCGAGAATTTATTGTGACGTGCTGGCAATATGGCGAGCAGAAGGTATATAAGTGAGTGCCCAAATGGGAGAAGGGAGATTTCGATTTTGATAGTCAGAACCGACGGGCGAAAGTTAAGTAAAGATCGCGCGCGTTGATGGGAACCATTAAAATGAGTTAGTGTTGGTGTTGTTTATGAAATTGTAGTTTTCGTAGTACGCATTTAAAGCGGCTACAATAAGCCTTGATAAACAAGTTTAATATATTGAGAAGTTGAAAAGGAACATCAGTGATTTTTCTTCAAGAAATTTTAAAAGTGCGAAAGCAGATTTGATAACGTAGCAAATATTTTGTGGTAGTGTTTAGTAGTGATCCAAAGTTATTATATAAAGAAAGCCTGGAGTGACCGAAATAGGAGTCTGTAAAGTTTAGTTAAAACGTTTGTGAGCATTATTGTGAGCAATTGCTAGTAATACCAGGTTAAGGGTACGAAGAAAATAAAGAGTTTTACTATTTACATGGAAGTAAACATTCTTCATTGTAATAAATGTTTAAAGAAGCAAACATTAAAGCGGTAAGGTGATGTTATGATATGCGAAAGAGCCCATATATCAGGTACGCGAGTGAACGAACCATAGACACTGTGTTAGTGATTACGGCTACCTCTTGTGTTATGTGCATACTGCATTTGCAAAGCTAGAAAGGTTTATTGGGAGCAGACCGTATGGACTACAATTTTTACTACACCGAAAAAGGATTAATTACCTTATTAAGTAAGAGCTAGATTTAAATTTTATTGAAGCAAGACCAGTACGATTATCTTTTAAGTACATCCTTTTATTGTTGTGTTAATTCCAGTTCTTTCAAAGTAAAATGTTTTAGTCTTCAGGATTGCATATATATATATATATATATATATATATATATATATATATATATATATATATATATATATATATATATATATATATATATATATATATATATATATATATATATATCCATTGTTTAATTGATTTCGTTGTTTATTTATGTCAGAGATAATAAATTTGTAGAATTTACTTACCAGGTTACATTTTTTTTTTTGTTTATAACCGAGTTTAATCTTTGTCTAATTGGAGTTTGATGATCGTCCTGAAATTGTGTAATAAAGCAGGTCGATTGCAAAATTTCATTTTAGCTTTGAAGTATTGAATCAGGACACTATCAACAAAGTACTTATTTTTTTTTATCATTCAGCATAGATTACCGTTTTGAGGTAATAAAGTTTAAACACATTAATGAATGTTTATATATGATTTTACAAATAAAGTATTGACAGAATATAACAATTTTATTGATGGTACAAGCTTTAATCATTCTGACGTTGAATTATTCAGCAATTCACGAATAGTTTGTCTTTTAAATAACAATTCATAGTTAAACCGATTTCGTTGAGTTTGTTTAGAATTTTCTAAATTGAGGACAGTTAGAACTGTAAAGTGGTAGATACACGAGGGACATTTTAAAAACTATATAAGTTAACGTTTTATTTTTATGAATGGGAATTACTATTTATACAGGGTGTATTCAGTAATTTGTAACGACCCGTGTATTATTAAATTTTCTGAAGTTTTTAGTTGATTTGTTTGGGAGTGTGTTTGACTTTAAGAAGTTAGTGTATGAATATACTGAGTAAGCTTCAATCCTGTCTTCCACAGACAGATAAGATTAATTTACCATCTCGTCTAAGGCGATTCATTCTAGCAAAATTTAATATTGTGGTGGCGTCAAGAGACATATTTCCCGGACTGAGCTGTATCAGTTGTGAATTTATGGTAAGTTTAAGATGTTTGAGCTTGTTATTCAATCATTTTACTCCTTATCTCGGCCCGCCCATTTCCACTGTAGCTGGCTTGGTAACCCGCTTACTAATGTACGCATACGCAACGCCTAGTGCGGATTAAACGTGTAACAATATTAAGAAACTTCATAAAGAAAACTTATGTAAAATTAAATTTTCTTTCAAAAATATGTCTACACTTTTTGTTATAAAATTAGTTATTACTTTATATTGAAAAAGTTGAACTAACACTTAAATTCTAGCTTAGGAATTGTTTGCCGCTAAATTACGCGTCGTATCAAGAAATTGCATGGAACATAATTAATCGATATGTCTAGGGTCTATATCTAGATTTTTTTATATCTTTGGAATATGGAGCTGTTTTAGAAATATTTGATAAAAACCAAAAACTTCCCCTAGTAACCCCCCTTCCACTGCGCCTCTGGATTTCTCCCAAAATCTAATCAGCTTCAAGCTTAAATACAAAATTTTAATAGGTGGGTGTTTTCGTTTTGGCGAAACTTGGCCAAAAGTTGTAAAATGCTAATAAGTCGATTTGGCGATAGTCAAAAAGTTGATTGCATATATATATATATATATATATATATATATATATATATATATATATATGTAGGTTGGAAAGTAAAATTAAAAAAAAAATTTTGGCAGTTGTGATTGGTTAGAGACCGTGGGAGCTAACGTATTAAACACACGGTTGGATTCTATTCGATTTTCCACTAGCACAGCGCAAAGGTGTGAAAGTTGTGTAGCTACCGGTTACTCTAGTGGTTCTAGTGAGTAAACTGCCTAAGCTTGACAGTCCTTGCAAGGATTTTCTGTAACACTTTAGTGCGGATACATTTAGCGGAGTTTTCGGTTATTATATAAAGAATTAAGCACGTTATTCCCTGGGTAGTTGTTTGTTTAGAATAGACACTGTTTAAGAACTAAAAGATTCATGGACGGCTCTTTAATAAAAGGGAAAGGTTTATTGAATGACAAGTTAAGCTAGAACCAGTGATCACCTGTATAAGTGCTTGAATTTAGTGAAACTATAAGGCGTAAAACTTTTTACAGTTTTGTTTTCGACGATACCAATATAAAGTTAAATCATAAACACTTTCAGGAAGAAGCACATTCTGTACTTAGTCGTTAAAGCATTAGGGTGGTTGAAAAAGTCTGTAGAGATAGAATTCTAATTCGGCGAGCGAATGAAATCAAAATCGGCTGACACACCTGAGCAACCAACGGACCATCAACATCCTACTGGCTCTACCACGACTAGTGGTGTGCGAAGCTGCTGGTTTCTACTACGGTAAAGCGTTTCAATTGTTGTTTTGAATTTAACTTATTGTCATTAAACTAAAAGTTATTGTGAAAAGTGTAAAATTTCATTAAATAGGTAGATTGTTGCTGATTTCGTAGTGTTTTTGTTGTTATTCAGTGGTAATTGAACCAATCATTTAAATACAGTTTTAGTTTTTAAGACACGTAAAGTTATATTTAGACATATAAATTAACTACTGCGATACCAGATTTAATCATTGAAACGGAGCGTTCTACATAACAGAGAACGTAGAGTAGTTTTAAAGATATAAGAGTTGATTTGTAATAAAGAAAGGTACTTTACGTTATTTTATTATTTATTTACTTATTTATAATTATACTTTGCTGATTTTAAACTAATGGTTGTTGCTTAAAATTACTGAAGACTAATCAAACGCAATGAATGCTATATTTATTTGTTTCGTGTGTGCTTTGAAGCTTTAGTTGTAGAATCAACCTAAAAGATATCGGAGGAGGCGTGGTTAAGCGAGTTTATTTGTTTTTCCCGTCTACCACGCGTACAGTAATACCGACCTAAGCAAGGTGGGGCTCATGTATGTTACCATCTTTATTATGACAAATCCAGTGTAGACATCTTGCCTTAAATTTCGCGAAATTTTTGTTACTAGACCATCTCGACGAGTTTAGCGTAATTTTTGCGGATTTTCCGTTCGCAAAACTTAATTGTAAATTTTGAAAAAATTAAATATTTTTTTGTGGTATTGACGAATTAATTACAGTAGGAATTATAGAGAGTTGTAAAAATGAATCAAATTATTGCAACTTTTGTAAATTAAACACTGTTTTTTAGCAGATATGTTTTTGGCGGCGACGTAAGCACTTCGATCACTGCGTGATGTGGGGGAGAATCAGTACGAATTTAAGCCTGGCTTATGTGGCTATTAGATATGAGGCATTATCGTGTATTTTGATAAAATGGCTAACGTGTAAATGTAAACTAACACACACTTCTATAGTTTTATTTTTGGGAAACTTTCCATAGCGCACTATAGTAGGTGAGGAAGTTTGTGAAAGGGAACAGTTAAATGTGTGGCAAGTCAAAAATCGGAGTAGGACATTTATAAGTAACGTAGTGTGTTTGTGGTGAAAAGAGAGAAAAACTCGAGTATGACGGAGTTTCACAAATGACAACTGCATGATAAATTAAGGCTGTTTGTATAGTCCAATGATAGTAACTTCCAAGATCTTTTTTATCACCTTAATCTGAAAATAGACTACCTCTTTTCACAGTTTCCATTTTGCGATATTTCAATTTTGGGAGATATTAATGCCCCCAACTCCAATTGGATTCAATTTTCATCTACCACTAATCCCGCAGGTTATAGTGCAGAAGCATTTGCTGTATCCTGTGATCTCACATAAATCATTTCCAAACCAACTGGAACCCCTAACCATACTCCACATCTCGTGGACCTATTCCTTACAAATAACCCACTTGTTTATAAAACAAGAGTCCTTTCCCCACTTGGTCAATCAGACCACTGCCTAATTGAAATAACTTCCTCTGTATCCAATCCCACTGTTACTCGAAAAACAAATAGAACTATGTGGTGTTTAACTGGAGCGAACTGCGAGATTTTTTGCAACCTTCCCCTGGTGTGAGTATTGCTTTATACGATCCTCCTCTTCAATAAATGAAGTTATCTTGATGGGTATGGAGTTATACATTCCTAAAAACATAATCGTGTACGTCATGCCCGTTCCCAACCCAGGTTTAATAGGGCTTGCACTGATGCGTTATCGCAAAAGCATGAACTCTATACCAAATGGAAATCAAATACATCTATCGAAAATCACGCCGGTTATATTACCGCAAGGAATAGTTGCAAAAGCATCATCACCAAGGCCAAAAAGGTTTTTGAAGAAGGTAAATGCAAAGAATTACTCTCATGTCCTTTGGGTGGTCGTAAATTTTGGTCAGTAGCTAAAGCCATCAGTTAAAATTTTAGTACATCTTCCTTTCCCCCATAACGTCTCGCGAGGGAATTGTAGTAACTGATACTGCTCGAAAAGTCAACCTCATTGTCGATTACTTTGCATCAAGTTCATGACTCAACGCTTCTGGCAAAACTGTGCCGCCGCCCAAATCTACCCCATACGCCTTTAAACCAATCCACTTTCGATACAAGCTCCTAGAATCAATTATGAATTAACTTGACTTAAACAAGGCGACTGGTCCTGACGGTATTCCAGACATCGTTCTTAAAAAATGCTACCCCGAGCTAGTACCTGTATTGTCCAAACCCTTTTCGATCTCCATGTTATCTGGTGAGTTTCCCTCATCGTTGAAGTTGTCAAATGTCCAACCTACTCCTAAAGAGGGCGACGAAACCAATCTCTCAAATTATCGACCAATAGCTATCAGTTCCATTCTGTCGAAAATCATGGAGTAAGCCATCAACCACCAACTATTTTCGTACCTCGAATCCAATAAACTCCTAAACGACCACCAGTATGGGTTCAGACGGAGTCGTTCAACGGGTGATCTTCTTTCATATGTCACCCAACTTAGGAATAACACATTAGAGAGCTCCGGTGAAACAGTAGTAGCTTTGGTATTTCGACCAGGTTTGGTACAAGTGCCTACTTGCCAAGCTAACTTCGTTCGGCTTATCCAATACGCTCATCAATTGGATATCCAGCTTTCTTAACAAAAGACGTATACGCGTTGTTGTCGATTGGTTTTTTGCGAAAGAAACTACTATTAACGCGGGAGTACCCCAAGGATCAGTGATAGCTCCCACACTTTTCCTGCTATACACAAAAGACCTCATTTCCTCAACAACTAACCCGGTCCATTGATTTGCAGACGACAGCACTCTACATAGTAGTTCTTCTCAGTTCTCCCACAACAATAAGTCTAGTCAGGACATTAAGGTGAAAATGGCATCCTCAATCAACAGTGACTTAGAACGTGTCCTTGAATGTGGAGTGACTTAGAACGTGTCCTTGAATGGGGAAGGAATAATCTACTCACGTTCAACGCCGACAAAACGCAGTGTTGCCTTGTGTCCGCCAAGAAAGCCCGATCATTTCTTGCTGTAAATATGAATGGATTAACTCAAGCTTTCAAACTCTATTTCTATGTTAGGGATGTCCGGATCATCGACCCTTTCATGGGTTGACCACATTTTGTCAGCCAGCAAAACAGCTGCCCGTAAACTGGGATTTCTATACAGATCTAAACAGTACAACTCATTTTACTGTATAAGTCTCAAATTTTACCTCATCTGGAATATAATTTCCACCTCTGGGTCAGTGCTCAACAATACGCCCTTGATATGGTAAACGGCATCCAAAAAAGAGCTATAAGTCTTGTAAATAACCCGTCTCTAACTTCTGACCTTAAGTCTCATGAGCATAAAAGAATAGTTTCGGTTCTTTCCTTGTTCAATCGCTATTACCATGACAAGTGTGCCTCCGAAATACACTCCTTAATACCTTCGTAGGGCATTTCCGATCGGAACACTCGGTTTGCCCATTCACATCATAATTATGCACTCAAAATTCCATCCTGTCACACTAAACGGGAGCAACCTGCATTTTTCCACACAGCGACAAAATTGTGGAATGTACTACACAGTTCCTGTTTTCCTCCAAACTTTGGCTTAAGTCAATTTAAGATAGCCATTCTAAAACATTTCACGGCAGCCTAACAATATCCCTAAACCCTCCCTGTGTTCCTGAGTGCTTCAGCACGTTAGGTAAATCTTAGCCTGTTCCGGAATACTATAAGTAAAAAAAAAAATTAAACGTTGCAATAACTTTTCTATTGTTCCTTTTATTAAGAATGCCTAAAGTAATAAAAAACAACAGCGGTGATACACTCTGTGGAGTTGGTGTTGACGTGGAGGAGTCCGAACAAAACCGTTCATACCTGACATCATAGGGGTTGGACAGACTCATATGCACAGGGTTTTAATGCAAGATATATTCATTACTTTCTTCCTGCTTGAGCAGTCCTCACGCCTTTTCTTAGGTACGTTTTAACCGATAGTAAGATAGGGTGGCGAAGAGATTTAATTAATCTGAAAGCGACGACAGCTGCGATGACGAATATCCTAAGCGCTGTTATAAGCTCTACTATACCACGGCGATACAGTCGAGTTGCCTAATATCCGTTAGATAAGAAACAACTTAAATGTTGATTTTCACGACCTTCTAGGCAATACACTGTAATTTATACCAAAATGACGGAAGGTCACAATACCTTTAAACTTTGTACAACACATTCATATTAAATTTATATTTTTAAATAAATCGATGTCATAAGCTGTAATCAATAAATTTAGTCAGGAGAGAAACTTAAACTTAACTTTTGAACTTAAATATTTGTTTATTGAATAGATTGCAGCGGCCTAAAAAATCGCTAAAACTCAGTGTTAGTTATTAGTTATTACCATGATACGTTTGTTTTCGAGAAAGAAATATTCTGGCATGAT
>JARFJB010001545.1:1462500-1587500 GCA_036346205.1 Vesta saturnalis
AGAATCCAATTTTCAGAAAGAAAATTGAGTAAAACAAATAGCAGTAAATAACGGATACGACGAAAAGGATATAAATTCAATATTAGATAACAAAGTCAAAAACTTATAAGTTTAATTGTGGTGATTGCAATAAACGTTGTATCGGTCAAACGGGATTCAGAACGAAAGTAGAAAACTAGATTAGTTAGAAGCTTTAGAGATTAATAAGAGAAAATATACAGGTCAGTTATTAAGCGAACAATTAGATATATACAATTCACTATTCTTTAGTTGGTAATTCTTGCTTCCCCCACCTCCGCCACTTTCTTAATAGCTTGTTAAATATGGCATAAAGGTATGTGCATTGTGAGTAAACTAGTCATTCCAACGTTGAGACCTAATCGAATATCATCGATCAATTTATCTCAAGCTAATTTAATAACTTTCAAGAAGAACAATCTCTCGGCGTCGTTTTCGCGATGTGCGCAGATTGGATGAAGAGTTCGACGACCTGATCTGGCACGACCACACAGACTATACCGGAGAGGTTTCGAGTTCCGACAGACCGGTATGGTATAGTACGCAGCCAAACAGCCTGCCGGCACCACCACCGGCACAATATCAACAGCAGAAGAGGAGACCGAAGAAGACGCCACCTACAGTCATCTCCCCGCAACCAGAGATCCACCAACGAAGACTTCAAGAGCCAGAAAAAGAAGCCGAAGGAGCCACCGAAAGTTCGCCCGCCTACGCCTTCGCCCACCGACAAAACGTTTCTGGCCCTGCTGCCATGGAGCATACGACCCGAAAGGACACTAGGGAAAAAGTACCTCCGGTAAACCTTTGTCAGATGAAGAACTGGGTCACGTTCTCCCGCAAACTAAACGGACAACGGGTTGCCTTCACAAGAGCCAAGGCTATCATCGAGGGAATCCGGATACAGCCTGCCTCACTCCAGGACCGACACAAGCTGGTGCGGTATATGGATAGGTGTGGTGCTTCGTAGCACACTTATCAGGAAAAGAGCGGGAAATTGGCTAAAGTGGTGTGTCCCTAAAGTTTTCCGAGGTCGACGTTAACTCAGTGCTAAAACTACAAATATTAGAGTCATTTCTGCTTTCAGGATGAAGCAGAGAGGACAGCCAATTCCCCTTGTGATGGTAGAGCTACCAATAGAGGAGGGAAACAAGAAGACCTTGGAGGTAGTGTGCGCCGCCCGCCTCCGAGTAGCTTTAGAAGACTTACGGCGGAAAAGTGGCATCGGGCAGTGTCACTGAGAGTTTCTACCACGCATAACGTTGCGACAATGCGGTGGCACTCTGTGTCAAGTGCACCGGAGATCACATTCTAGTCAATGCACGAAATCCCATACCGACCGGGATCAAGTGCATTAACTATAGTGGGGACCACCCGCTAGCTACAGGGTTGCACGAAGTTCCCTTGACCTCCCAAGCGGAAGACGACGGAAACTTCACAGCGACAGAAGAAGACACCGCTCACTGCGGCGCCTTCTTCAACTCGGGCTGGCGTCAGGTGAGAAGGCGGAAATACCGAAAGAGGCTCGCGGCGTTATCGTTACCCCGCCTACCGAATCCGGCTTAAGAATCGACTCCATATTAACCCTCTTAGGAGGTCTCAATATGGAGTAAGCCCTACCAGTCTTCCGCAAGGTGGCCGCTTAGGTGAAAATTCGGTAGACCATATATTCACACAATTAACAGTTAATTCCCTTTATTTCAGACACACGGGTTCATCAGCAGGATCAACTAAACCAACCGAACGACACAAGGACGGACCACACAACCTCTCTACCACCACATGACTTTCTTTGGATACCCACAATACTCAACATCACGATGTCAACAGGCACATCATGACACCACGCAACCCAACAACCATGTATTCCACGCACTGAAGAGAACCAAGACTCCCGAGCAGCGCACCACCAAAACTACACAATACATCGTTACTTTATTTTATTATATTATATTACTAAGTAATACGTATATGTATATATATATACAGTTTGTCCAAGATAAGGATCCTCACCATGGGAATCTCAGTACTTGTTGGAGATACAGCTTAGGTTAAATTAGGAAAAAGTTGTGTTCTTTGAAGCTTATTTACATGCCGTTTAGAAACTTGAAAAATTTTCATGCCCTGCTGAGATATTTGGAAAAAACGGGAATTTGACAATATCGATTTTATTTTTTTCTGACTTTATTTGCAGAAATATCAAAAAACTAACAACACTTTCTCATTGGCACTTTTAAGGTACTACATGATGGTATTTTTAGATTTTATATCCGACGTTTCGTTTTCAAGAAACCATCATCAACTTTATTTTTTTATATGGCCCGAAAAAGATGTACACCCTGTATCTAATTCCATTTTTTATTACAAATTCAACGATGTATCACATGCCATATTTTATTTAGTTAAAAGGAAAATTAATTGCATTTTTTCTATTTCTTATAAGTATTTTTAAGAAGGCGTTGCAAACAAATGCTTTGTCGTCATTACCTGTCACCGATTCTGTCACTTAATATTATGATAAAATTGTAATTATCCTTGTTGCCGAGTTGTTGTTTTTAGAGTAATTGTCGTTATTTTTACTGTTGTCGTTATTGTTGTTTATTGTTGAATAGTTAATATTGTGCATTTATCGTCGAATATGCCGGGTGAGCATTATAGCCATGAAGAAAAGTTTGATATGCTAACGTGCTACATTTTGTGCCACAAAAATGATGTAAATTCGGCAGCAATGTATCTTAATACATATTCAGAAAGAAGGCAGCCATGTAAGTCCATTTTCTTAAAGCTGGCTCGAAATTTAAAAGAATATGGTTCATTTAAAAAGCCTATTTTAACTCGAAAAAAGGAGTCTTTAGAAGAAACCCAAAATAATGTTTTACAAGCAGTTGTTGAGAACCCTGAAATATCAACTAGGCAAATCAAAGATAATGTAGGAGTTGCCAAATCCACAGCTCAATTTATTTTGCGTAAAAATAGATATCACCCCTATAAATTTAGGATTTGCCAAGGACTTAAACCAGGGGTTGCGAACGGCGCCGGCATTTTTGCGAGTGGTATACACGCGCGTGTGAAGAAAATTTAAATTTCCCTTCAAAAATAATATGGTCCGACGAAAGCATGGTCACTAATAATGGTATCTTCAACCGCCGCAATACGCATTACTGGGCTCAACAAAATCCGCGTGTTAAGAAAATATCGAGACATCAAGAACGCTTTGGGTTTAATATGTGGTGTGGAATTTTAGGAACTAAAATCCTAGGTCCATTTTTACCATAATTCATTAACCGGAGAACGATACCTTCATTTATTGCGAAATGATTTAGAAGACTGTTTAGATAATTTACCTCTGGCACAGGTCAATAGCTGTTGGTTTCAACAAGACGGTGCTCCTGCACATAATTCTAGGCAAGTTCGAGTATCTCTCGCGGCGATTTCCTGGAAAGTGGATTGGAACCTCTAGTGAAGTGTCTTGGCCAGCGATCCCCGGACTTAACCCTCTGGACTTCTTCATATGGGGTTTTGTTAAAACCGAGTTTTCCAATATTCTTTTGAATCTGAACAGCAGTTACGAGAATGTGTAACGGCCGCATTTAACAGTATTACACCAGAGATGTTACGTGATGTTTTAAGCTCTACAGTTAGAAGATCATACTTATGCTTAGAAAATAACGGAAACCTGTTTGAACACCTGCTTTGAATTAAATATAAAATGCGTTAATTTCTTTGTTTTCGTTACTTAAAAAAAATTTCATTACTCGCCTACTTAAAAATACCTATAAGAAATAGAAAAAATGCAATTAATTTTCCTTTTAACTAAATAAAATATGGCATGTGATACATCGTTGAATTTGTAATAAAAAAATGGAATTAGATACAGGGTGTACATTTTTTTCGGGCCATATAAAAAAATAAAGTTGATGATGGTTTCTTGAAAACGAAACGTCGGATATAAAATCTAAAAATACCATCATGTAGTACCTTAAAATTTTCAAAAACCAGAAAAAATTGTAGAAATTAAATACAGAAAACTGCCTTTTATTAACCACTTAACACCACTTTTAACAAAAATTCTTAGCAAACTAATATGATATATCTATAGGAAACTTATTCACTAAACTAAAAAATAAATATCCAAAATTACTTTTTGGTAATACGTATAGTATATAGTATTCAGTGTCAACGTAATCTTACATATATAGGACAAACTAGCCAATGGTTACGTTCCTGTCTAACTCAACACCGTTATAACGCCAAAATTGGTAAAAAGTTTTGTGCTCTATCGAATCATCTTCACACCACATCTCATACAACAAATTTTGAAGAAACCAAAATACTAGAAATAGAGTCAAACTATAAAAAAAGATTATTCTTAGTCATACCACATTAATAAAAAACAAAACATTTTAAATAATTAACAAGGCATGGATAACCTTAATATGATTTACTCTTATTTATATCATTTTAATCCATCTAGTTAACAATATATTTGCAATGGACCTGTGGTTGTAATTTTTTGTTAACTTATCATGTATCCTAATTGATAGGACATTTCCTTGTTTATAGTCTGTTGCACACTTGTTTGTTTATTGTTCGAATTGGGTAGAGTATGACGTTGTCAATTGAATAATGTAGAACGCCGCTGTCAACGTAATCATTTTGGTAGTTTTAGATAATTTTAGGTTTTATTAATGTTGATTTACTTTGCCTTTGTATTTGACAGACTCTTCTTTATATTATTAATTGTAGTTAACGTTTAATCAAGCTGTTCTGTGAGTAGAAATACTCTATCAATATTTGTAATTTGCTGCTCAGTTCATATTTTAGCTTCTTGAAAATGATTTTAAATAAATCGTTATAAAGTGTTATCAGCAAATTATTTATTTTTAACTATATGTTGCGAATTGATTGCACCCTAAGTAACTTACAACTTGTTATTCTATATATATATATATATATATATATATATATATATATATATATATATATATATACATCGATCTAACATTTTTGCGTCCATCAATTTGGCTGCACTTTGCAAAGTGGCGGTCTGTATATGGATGCCTTAACAATTTTCTTAGTATGAGTGTTAGAGAAGCACCGTTGGCAGCAAACGATTCCAATAGCACCCTATAATACTCATTCAGAGCATAGGTTCCATTCCATACTCCTACGTTGAGATTTTTGAAAAACTTGTTGACGCCAAAATCGTGTTAGTTCAGCACTTTGCCATCACAGCGCTATTTCTAAATATACTGTTATGTATTTATCCCGTACATTAACGATCATTCAGATGTCTTTAAATGGCAACACTGTTAAACCAATTTCTAATATTTGTTCTTATATTTAAAGTTATTTCATATTTACGGTCTACAGCATTCTGGCGTCATTCTAGCTAGATATACAATTTATGTTACTTAACATCATTATGAACTCGCACCTACCTTGTTTTCTAAATCACTTAGAAGTAATACATTTATATATATTTTGCGTCTTCCAAGCAACATTAGCTACCTCATGCACTTCAAATAATTGTCAGGGTGTGAGTTGGGGTGAACTGTAAAATTGAATACCCATTGTTCCTAATGAGCGGACGACGAAATATTTTAAGGGTTCACTGGTTTACTTCTATTTACTCTCCCCGAAGCGTTCAATATCGTACCTCTTACTTACAAGTACTCAGTTCAACAACACTGTGCAGAAATACCAGTAGAAACCACTCTTCCATATTTCCTCGGACGATATATAAAAAAACCCTTCCATTGCTATTCAATAAAAATTAGTGTTTGTTGAATGAATATTAAAACTTCAAAAATAAAACAGCGCGCGCTGTAAATATTACATAAAGTTGACTCCCTGTGTGCTTTATCTCTTCCTAACGCGTAAATGCTACGAATTGGGTCGCGATGCACCACTTCGTGCGAGTACCTCTGTCTACTATCGTCATGCTATATAACAGGAAATTACTAGATTTAATTATCCTTACTGTTCTTTGAAGTTTGTGAGGCTAATATAAATTAAATTAGAAAAGTGTATCGATAGCGCTTTAAACGTATAAAACATCACATGTGTTCTATTGTCAATTATTTTCATTATTTTTTTTGCTCATATATACTATACAAGAAACGGAAACATGGAAGAATGGGAATTGCTTTAGTTAACATAAAATAGACGTCAAACCGATTGCAAGGAACGTATTACGTTATAATGATTGCGAGGAATGTATTTCTTGAATAAAAAACACCTTGACGCTCATATGCTGCATTAATAACGATATGTATATTTTAAACTAAGACCTCAAAATGATCGGCTGAAACTGATTGCACACAATAGTATATTGTGTAACAAGTGCAGAAAATTGCTAATTTCTCACGAGTGAGAAATTATCAATTTTGCACGTGTTGCACACTATACTTTTTCTACAACCACACCATATAAAACTATATAATTTTATTTTCAAAGAAATTTATTACCCATTTATGTTTATTTATTGGACAGTAACATACTTATCTAAGAATTTCACGTTAAAATTTTTAGTTATAGTTAACCGTAAAATTAGAACTATTTTGATTAACAATTTTTGGTGAATTACTTTTAGAAATATTTAAAGTATTAGATGTAGAGGTTGATGGTCCATCGCTAGATAGTTCTGTACTTGATGTTGGCGGAAAAACCGAATGTAGTATTTTGTTTGCAACATTCATTTTGGAGTACAAAGAGACATCGACGTAACCTTCGGCAACGCTGTTAGATTGCCAACCTCCATGGCGCTTCAATGTTAGCAGGTCAGCTCCTGCATTTGCTCACATGGTTGCCGAAGTTCGGAATGTGTGCCCCGTGTACAATTCTGGATTCGGTAACTTTAAAAATGATGCAATTTCTTGAGGCGTTTTACCAAATTTGTTTATTCCTACCACTTGCCGTGTGCATTTTCCTTTTTGATAATTAAAAAAAAACGGTTTTCAGATATCTCAGAAGGACGCAAAGAAACATATTTCTTGCAAAGGTTATAAAAATTACCGGTAATTGTAAAACTTCTTGAAACTTTTGTTTTAGTGTCGTTTAATTTTATTAGTAAAGCAGAATTTAGATCTTGTATGTCATTTATTTTTAATTTCCATAATTCGCCTCTTCGACATGCACCACTAATTGCAATGATCATTGCAATCTGCAATGATGATATTAAATATTTATTATTTATTATAATTGTATGTTATTTAAAAGTACCCTTGTTAGTAGATATCGATCATCTGGGGCTTCTTGTAAAAATTGCCTTATTTGTTCCGATGTCAAAGTATGTGCTTTTTTGGCGGAATATCCTGTAGAGTTTCTCTTTAAAAAAGCACGTAATTTTGAATAAGTCGATATATCGATGGCATCATTAATATTAATGGCAGATTTTAACATGGAATATATAGACCATAAAGTGGAAGCTTTTTTCACTTTTGACATTTCTTCGAAATAGACCATTACAATGTTTTCAGAGATACTTATGGTTTTATTTTTTTTTCTTCCAATCCATAAATTGTTTGTATACATTTTCATATTTTTCTCTTGACGTAGAAGGTAGTAAATTCAACGACAATAAATTAGCTTGTTCCCTGAGTTCTGGAGGTGTATTTTCTATTTCTATATCAAAATTATCATTATCAGTATTCATTTTGTTGTAATTTCGTTTTAAAAATAATTTAGACAGGAAATGTTTGACTTTTACGAAAAATAAACAAGCGACAGTCGCTCGCGAGCTCGCGAGCCTTCGTTGATAATACATGTCTGTGCATATCTACATATCGTTGGTATAGCGCAGTGGGTAGGGTCTCCGCTTCGTATGTGAAAGGTCTCGGGTTGCATTCCCGACAACTCAGGTTTTCTTTTTATTATATTATTTTATATTATAATATATTATTTTATTAATAATTATCAGCTTCAAAGTGCACTCTAGCTAATTTTCGTTCTCGAAAATTTTTATTTTTATTTTTGGTGTGTAGATATTGTATGTCACATTTCTTATTATTGTGAGAAATTATCAAGTTTTCGAATATAAAAGTATGCATAAAAGCGAGTTTTGAATAGTGGTTGTAGAAAAACTATTAATTGCAATATATAGACGCCAATATGCTTGCAACATCAACATTGTGTATGTTTTAAACTAAGACGCAAAAATGATCGTGTAGTTTAGTTGTGAAAACATACATACAATTCTTGGATAATATGAAAGCAGACGTCAAACTGGTTGGTCACAAACTATGATATATTGATGCCTATATGTTTGCAACAACAACATTATGTATATTCTAATCCGAGCTACCAAAATAATTGCTTTATTACATTAAAAGGACATGCAATGCAGCAAGACGCCGTAATGATTTTTAGTGCAGTACTTTAATGTACGGGTTTCAGAATGATTTTCAAATGTACGAAAATGATGTATATAGTAAAAATAAAGCTAGATGCATGTGGAATAGACTATGGAACACAGAAAACAACGCTGATTTACATACTTCAATAAAATGTCAGAGAATACGTCTTGTTCTAGATGACTCCAAATTAAGGCATTACGTACAGACGTTATAATGATTGCATGATATATATATATATATATATATATATATATATATATATATATATATATATATATGTTGATGTAATTCACATAGCGAGTAATTTTATTAATTTGTACAAATGGTACATTTCGTTATATATAATATTAGGTAGGGATGATTGATTAACATTGAGATGGATGTAAATTTAAATAATTCATATTAAAATGTTAAAATAATAATATTCGACTACATATTACACTAACTATAAGGTATGTTAGTTATCGTAATGCATTAAATCAAGTTCAATTTTAGTTAGTAGGTTTATTTAAGCATAATGTTCCCTAAAGACATGAGGTACAGGCTGTAGATAACAAATATCATGTTAAAACTAGGATTAGGCATAAATCAATGTCACAATTTCATTGTACGCAGCCAAAAATTATGAAAACGTTCGTGTTTGTGCGAAAAACGAATATAAGTGCTAATATTACATAAAAACAATATAAATACATTGGTGATTAACTATAAAACATAAACAAGCCAAAGTTGTTATAGATCGGAACAATTTGTTCAAATTAAATTATAAGAGGTAAAAATAGTAAAGTAGCCTCAATTTCAAGTCACAATTCACTATATTAGTGACTATATTTTATATGCCGTAGGCATATAAAAGATGTGTATTTATAGGTAGTAGCATTCCATATTCATGTGGAAATCAATTCCAGGCCTGAGATGTGTATAAAATTAGTTTAAAATCAATAAATCAATGTAAAAATCAACATGGTTAATAATTGGAGGAATTAGTTCGTGTTTGGATTTAATTTATAGGAAAAATTATGTAGATTCCGAAAATGATGTTAATTTTAAGATAGGTTTAGGGGTTTAAAAGTTATGAGCTTTTGAAATTAAATTATAATTTAAGAAAAGCATTAGCCAATCAGAATTGAGGAAAAATTTAAAATAGTTGTTTATAACAAACGATATTTTGGTTTCTAACGATTTGCATATAAATAGAAGTGCTGAAGGATTAGTAGCTCTCTCAGTTTTTCTCTGTTCCAGCAACTTGCTAACTAAGATGTTGCCAAATTTTTTCTTGAAATTATTTTAAACAAAATAACGTCACTTTCGATAAAAGTAAAGTGCGGTTTTAGTATCGGCAGTGTTAAAAACAAGTGATATTCATTTGTCGGTAAATAATAAATTAAGGTTAGTTTACCTTTTAAATAAAAATTCGGTTGTTATCGACAGCGAGTTGAAAATATTTCCGGAGATTCGACATTGTTTTTAAGTTTTGTTTACGGATATTGTTAATTGTGTTTTCTTCGTGTTTCTGTTATTATACATTTTATTTATTGGAAGCGTGTTTAATTTAAAATAACCTTCAAACTACCCATGCATTTCAAAAATTATTTTGAAATAAAAATAAGAATAAAGATTTATCAATATGAAGAAGTATTAGTGAAACTTACGTAAACGTATAAGCATTAATATAGAAGCAAATTTGGATGTCAAGAAGCAGAGTTGGATTTCGAAGGAGTTGTTTTCTACGGTCAACTACATCATCAGTGAAGAAGATAAGGAGGGCATTTTATGTGAGTGTTACACCTTAATGCATGTTATTGTTGACATTGATAATTTCATTGTTGTGTTAATGATTTTCCTAGAACATATCTTTTTGGGTGTAATATTTCATAAAGAGTTATAGTTCCCTTTCTTAAAAAATTGGATTCTAATTATTGTATCCGCGCAACGCGTGACAACTTTTAGGGGGAATACTCACTTGAGTTATTCGGAAAGCCGCTATATTTTTTCACTTGATGCTGAATGTTACAGCAGAAAGCATGGTTTTTACCTAATTTTTTTTATTTAGTGCCATCAGATTTTGATGGTAAGTTATTTTCTAATTCATTATATTTAAAACTAAAGCATTTGTTTTTTTAGGCACTTATTTTGCACTCACATTTTACTTATTTTTTTTAATGCATTTTTTTAGAATGCACACTTTGTGCACACTTTTATAATGTATACTTTAATTACATTTTTAAGTTCGCAAGTAACTTCAATTAGTGCATACAAAATTTCGAAATAATGAAATATTTTAAGAAGAAATTATAATAATACTTCGAGTTATTGGGTGTGGCGGTTAAATGGTTACAATAATTTACGCATGTTGATACAATGACATCACTGAGTTGACCGTTTCCAATTCATGCGAACGAGGTATTTATATAATGATTGTTTCTTTTTCTTTACTATAAACATAGTTTTAAGACCAATTTTATCTAATCATAATTCTGGTAATAAACATAATTGCACGTTGTTACTTTTTTATTTTACTTTCATAAAAGCTATTATTGTTACTAACTAGGTTTTGTTGTTCCTTTAAATAAAGACAACATGGCGCTCGAGATTTCATTTAATTATCTTTTTATAATTTTTTATATTATTTTTTTATTAATTAGTGAAGAGAAAATAACTAATCAAACTGGAATCAGGCAGTAATTTAGGTATATGAGCAAATCAGTTTATTAGAACCCATCCTACCTTAATCTACCGATAAGAGTCAAAGGCACAAATTAGTGATGAAAGGTAAGTATCTCAATTAGTTATATGATTTGTGTTTAGGGAGAATTTTGCCTAATTTCATTATTACTTTATTAGAATATTCAAATTACATCATAACAATTTAGTAGTTACATCACCACGTTTTGTTATTACAACTTGGCGTTATTTATTGTTGTTAAATATTGACGCAATTTAATGTTACAATTTGGCCCAGTTTTAATGTCACACATATCCAAAGGGAACATTAATTGAGCTAAAAATTAAATGATTATTAGAATATTTACTAAATTTAAACATATTGGTACTTACGCATATTTTCTTTTTACTTTTAATGAAAGGTCACATGAATGCGTATTCATAGCGCATGCTCAATTATACATTTGAAGAATTTTTTTTATGTACAGGGAGTTGCACATATATTGATGCAAATTAAAATTTATAATTCTATTTCTTATAATAATTTGGATATAATAAAATAGAAATGGGCGACAACTCAATGTGTATTAATCACATTACCTATAGTTATAAATATTCAAAGTCATAATATAAATCAACAAAATAATTATTTACTTAATCACATAAATTTTAAAGTCTCTTCTAAATTTTGAACCCTATCCCCTTTGATTAGTCTTTACATGCGACTGTTTAAGTTAGTTGGGCAATATAAATAAATAAATATAAATATAATTAAAAATAATATTATAAAGTGTCATCGTAAACTATATATATATATATATATATATATATATATATATATATATATATATATATAGTTAATGTAACGATAAACTTTGTGGAACTGAAGGAAACACCTAATCTGATGAAGACACAGTGCTGTCCAAACAATTGTCATTTTAAGTAAGATAGTGAAACTTTAAACACAGTGCGTGTTCTATTTCTACACATGTAATATATGCATATTTACATTACCATCATCTTAGTTCGGATAAATACATACTGTGATAATATGCTGCAGTAACTACTAGTTTACGTATTAAAGGTTGCCACAAACACATAATGTTAGTACGTTCACACACGCACCTAAACCAAACAAAGTTAAAAAATTTGCGCTTGTACATTGTTACTAATTATAATTTGATCTAAACAAGATGACTTACCATGTGACATAAAGAAAACTATATCAATTTGTGTTAGAAGAATGCAATATCCTTTGGAAATTTAATAAATGGTAGCCATTATACTAGGTTAAATAAAAAATTCCATTACAAATACGTTTCCATTATTTTAGCGGCACATATAAAATGTTTGAGCTTAACTTTACAATGCTCCATTGAGCATTATAAATATTTTCCAATTTCCCATTAAGGTGCACAGGTGTACATTATATTTTATCGCGGCTGCTTTGACCTAATGATAACATTTTAACCTTATTTTCAAATTTATTACTAATTAAGTTTATTGTCGCGATACTCTGGAAAGTAAATAGAATTTTGAGAGAGTTGTGTATATATTTTTAAACGTGTTGATGTGGTAAGCTTAGCAAACCATAAAGCGAGACACTCACGTTTTGTAATTGTCATCTCCAACAGACTACATGTATTTTATCTTGTTAAAAAGTGAAAAACTTCGCCAGATGTGTATTTGTTTTTTTCCACGTACTTACACTTCCATTGCGTGTAACATTTATTTTCTATTGAAATTTTGTAAATTGTTCTTGTACCATTATTGATTAAAATTGGTTCGTTTAATTAAATTTTATAAATATTCACATTCTCCAAAAGTGTTACCATTATTGCTCACAATTAAAATACTTTTAGATTTTAGGTTTTTTAAATCGTATATTTTTATATTTATATTTTACATAAATCTGTACGTTTCGACACCCATTACCGGTATCGTCCTCAGTAAGTCCTAATATCTTTAAGAATTGCTTAAGAAGAAAATATGAAAAAGATGGAAGCGATAACTGTAATTATTATCGAAACGTATAGATTTATATAAAATATAAGTATAAAAATACACCACTTAAAAACGCAAAACCTAAGTATTTTAATTAACATTGTGTTTCAGAATTTATCTATTAATGAATTGTTACCTCAAATAGTCAAATACAAGCGAACGTGTTAAATATGTAGACAGAATGTTACCAACTAGAGCTCTGTTATACGTCAGTAGCCAATACATAAGACATGAGCGTCGAATTTGTGCTTACTTCCTCTTTTCTCTTAAATTATTCACGTTTGTTTGTAGCAGTAGTTTTGACTTGCTAATTTTTCATTCAAAATAAATACAACTGTTTACCTTCTAAATGTTTCAATTGAGAAAGTGTTTGATAAACAAACGCATTTCACCGTTCGAGTGAAATTAACGCTGTATTATGTTAGTAAGTAATAGTAAAGGCATATTTTTACCCTAATTACGTAATATGATTCATGTTCTTTCATATTAGAAGATGCTCACACCTCCGTGAAAATAGAAGAGATTGGTAACCTCTAAATATGCCGAGTTTAACCGAATGGCCGTAGGAGTGCGTCATTATATGAAGTACCACTTCATATGTTAGCATTTAAATAATAAATGCTTCTAGTAACTTTACCAACCACAAAATTATAAAATTACTAATATTTATTGTAAATAAGAGCATTCAGTAACTAACCCTTCAAGTTAAAGAAAATATAGGTATAACAAGTGCAAAATTTGTCAATTAGCACTGACTTGCAACGGAATTCACGGGGAATATTCCACCCCGTAAGACAAAAAAAGGAAAAAGCCACGTATTTCATTCCCTCCCCAAGAGGGAGGGCAGGCTGCTCGAGCTTTCCGTGCTCCTTCAGCCACAATCAGCACACATACATACATTACGTATATATGGATGGTGGGATTATGGATAGGTGTGGTCAGGATAGGATCGGAAGGAACAGAGTTAGGGTTTTGAGGGGGAAGATACTACCCCAGCATTTGCCTAAGCAGCCGCGCATGGTGTGCAGATACGCAGTGACCATACCGCTGCATGTGTATGAGTCAAACCCCCTGAAAAAACTTCACACAAGTTAGACGGTAAAGGGAATCGAACCCATTACCTCCCGAATCCTAAACAGGTCGTGTCACCACTACGCTACCAGCTCGGTCCCGTAAGATAAAGAAATATAGCAAAGAAATGCACAAGAACAACAATAAGATTTACACAATAAATCTCGCGTATTACTGGAACTTTCTGAACGCTGTTATTATTCTATATTGTAATATACATGGTGTTATACAATGTAGTGAGAAAATTTAAGGGCAGATTCTACATCTAAAAATATGAAAAAAGTCAACGTGGGTACCAGAAATGTAGTGTTTTCGTGAAACGGAGTGTTTGATCTTTCCATCTGTAATAGTTTATTCTGCATTTATCGAAAACCTGTTGAGATATTGAGATGAGTAGAGCAAATCTATCATTAAAGGTCACATTTCAATGCACAAAATTGTTTTCTAAAGCACTTTGTAGCGGGTGCCAATCTTTGTAAGTATCTATGGCTACTTTATAATACCGCACAACGATTGTTACTGAGAGGCTTTAACTCAGCACAATTTAGAAAGTATCACCCAGCATCTAGCGAGGTATATAGATCACTATGGATGCGTGGCGCTACGGGCCGCGTCTTTTCATTACTATTCTTCACTCGTTCACTCAACTCTGTTCACCTTAGAATACCTCAAAAACACGGGCCTGTTGTTGCTTAAAGTTCGCCATCACCTGTAAGTTTTATTTCACCTATACACTGGAGTAGTTTTCCACTTACTCAGTTGGTTAGAAAGGCTGCCGCCTTAATTCTATCTGCTCCAGGGTGTCGATCAAACATCGCAACGAGTTCACTGCCCAGAATCTATTGATCGATACTCAGCACATAATTATAAACAAACAAATACTTCGCCCCAGGCTACTTACTAACGTGCAGGGTCCGCTAATTAGACGTGACAAAGCAGACCAAGATTAAACCATTATTTCGGTCGCCAACGTCCCGTGCCTTGCGATAGAATCTGCAAACGATATGTAAAAAGTAATAAAATTCTACCTCACGTAACGTAATTACCAGTTCTAAAAATTGACTTCTTCTCTGAAATCCTGAGACCGTATCCGTCCCAGTTCGCACGTCGCGATATAACCCTGATTACAGAATTAATCCTGTATCAAACCTTCTTTAAGAGGAAATCCCGTAAAACGTTTGCTTTATTCTGCCCGACTGTATAATAAATATTTCTGTAAACCGAATGTTTCCGAAGGTTTAAACACCTTATAAAGCTCCCGAGTTAGAGACCCGCCAGGTCGCATTCAACCGTCACCGCCTAAACCAGTTGCAAACAGCGTATACAAGCCGTGTAGGAATAACTCGCTCCCGCACATAAATATTCAGTATGAGAATACCCATTATTAAATTTGCCGTACGTAAATAATTATCAATACCGTAGCCACCATCCCCACCAATATTTCCATTACTGTGTCTTAACAAAGATAAAAAGGCCAGAAAGAACACCAAACTCCGTGCATTAAAATCTCTACTAGTTACAAACCATAACTAGAAAATTCCCTAATTGCCCGAAATTAGCGTTAAACACTAATTAGGGCGGATGCTGTTTCTTAAATATAACCCCTGTAAAGATATCAGTTAGATACGTTTAAAATCCTGTATGAAAGTGGATATAAAAATTGTATAAATACAACCCGCGTATATCCCTTTAAAAGTATTTATTTTCTGAACAACCTAGGAAAACAGGTACTAAACCATTCACCTCTGCATTACACTTTTTAAAACATTTCCAAGGAGAAATAACTTTGTTATAAATCTATAAATCCGTTACCCGCTTCCGATTTTTGCTAGACAGAGTCATACTTAAAATATTCCAGTATTTTGATTTAATCATTTTTCTTTGGTATATGTAAATAGGATCATTTAAGTTCATTCTTTTTTAAATATGCTGGTAATGTTACTTTCGCAGTAACCCTAAAGGAGCCACCGAAGTCTAGGCAGTATCAGGACCCACGCCAGTTACCTCGCCGCCAGTACCAGGACATAGACCCGTCAAGGCCCGGGGCAAACCATTTAGTGGAGGTTTTATTATTGCATACCTTGGGTTTTAGTATTCAATTACATGTAAATATTTTGAATTTATAAGTTAGTTTTAATTGTGTATATTCAGATATTATACTCATATAGGAAAGTAAATGTATCAAACCCCTTTATTGTTTATTGGTTTGCGTGGAAAATCCGAAAACAAACGATCAGCCCTATTTAAAGAACGCATATCAACACTGCGACTCGAGCTAGAACCGCTGTAAATAAATTAAAATTAGACGTAGCCGAAAAAGGCGCTGACAAGGTTAAATCCAGGGATTTTTAAGGCCACTAATTGCTCATTAGATTTCTAGTATGGCACGTGTGGCTAAAATCTACCGTACATTCTTTTATTTTCTCTAACTTTAGGATATTTAAACTGTTATGTGAAGGAGCACTGATTTAGTTACAAATTTTTACTTTGGCGATGTCAAGGTTTATTACCAATTAAATTGTTAATAAATTAAAATTTTTAAATCACGATTAGGTTCCACGCGTTGACAATTGTATATTAGTAAAAGGAATTTTATGTGGGAGTTTAATATTTGTTGTAAATAATGGTTAACCCTATTTAAGTAAACGTTAATTATAGTTTATTTGAGTTAAAATTACGTTATTGAAAATTGTTACTCTGTAGATAAAATTGCTTCAGGAAACGTAACTTTCAGATTTAAAAAATTGGAGACGGTATAACGGTAGTCGTGTTGATAAATTAATTTCAAGGAGACGAAGGTTGTGGTTTTTATAATAGTCGGTTTCGAGTCGATTTTACAACGTTTTTAGGCGAAGAAATCAGATCATATTACATCATGTATTTCTCGAAGTGGATTTAGGCTAACGTAATATTTTTTCAGTTCGGTTCCCGAAACTCGTTTTTACCGCGCTTACGATTTGAGGAAATGTGTTTTTATGATTGGTTATTTGATTCGAAATTTGTGATGGCAAAATCTATTAAATTCGTCAGAGTCGTAGTTAAGATGTAGAAGAAGCATGTTGGGACGCACGATGTGGCTTGAGTGCGGAGTGAATTTACTTATCTTCTACCGGGGTTACTTAAAGTTCTCGTAGTGAGTCTTCCCATTCAACCTCTTTTGGAGATTTTTTGAAGAGTATTCAACCACCCCGGAGACATTATTGTGGTGTATCGATTGTCCGAAGTGACATTTTTACGGGTCCATCGAAGAGGAATCAGTGTTTAATAGTGTGCGCCTCATTTTTGGATTTTTATAACGTAACTTGAGTATATTCACTAGGTACATTCACCCGCACAGCTACCCAAACAAATGAAAGAAATGCTGTATATAAACTCTTGCTTTAATAAAATTTGTGTAAGGACAAATTACGTTTTGTAAATAAATTAATTTATAGTTATCTTAAACCAGGTGATACAGTTATTTAATCATTTGGTTTTGGCCTAAATATTTTCGTCACTAAATTTGTTTTGGGATAAATTAAAATATAAACGATTAACTTAAAGTTGCTAACTGCACGTTGCAATTTGGGAAGCGGCATTAGGCGAAATTCAGAAGAGTTGGTTTCCACCGATCCGTCACCTAGCGGGTCAATTACATGAAATTTACGTATACACGGAGAAAATACGGGGAGAACTAAGAGTGATCAAGAGAACATTTGTACAAATCAATAAAGTGTTTATTTCGATTTTGTTAGGCGGAGGAATACGTTTTTCTTAGTTTACATTTTTGCTTAGGAGCCGTTCAGGTGATTAAATTAATTTTATAAAAGTGTATTCACCCATGCATTAACCATTTCATATTGTGAGTAATTTTATTATTCTGAGTATTGTATACAAAATTTGTCGAATTCGACGTTATTAGTATTCCTTTTGATGTTATTTGAAATTAAGATGCTTAAAGTATATGATTTTTTCGGAATGTGAATCTTGCAAGAGTCATCCCGATATAGATAATAATAGATTTTACGTAAGAATTTTTTAATTTATGATCATTATCATAATATACGAATAGTGATTGGTTTTTTATTTTATGAGAATTTTGACTTTACAGCGGCAACGTTCAATTATTATTTGTTTTTATTTTTTTAATAAAAACATTAACGCAACGATTAATGAGAATTTCTCTATTCGAATATTTACTATTCTGAATTTTGTTGATATAATTTCGTTTTAAGAGATAAATTTCGTAAGCTTTAACGTAACGCAAAAAATCACCTGATCTTTTAGCACGTGATTCTTTTTGCGAGTACGTGCAAATATTTCGAAATTTTATAGGAACTATCGTACGTGCTGTTAATTCACTAACTGCCCTGGTTTTCAACAAAAAGGTAAGCAAATTTTCTGTTTATTAGGGAATGTAACTGTGAACTATAGCATTTAGGTATTACGACCCTCTATTTTGACATTTATAAACATTCGATCGCGTTTTATTTATTTTTGTTGTGACACATATCCATTTTAAATTGAATAACTATGACCGAGTTGACCAGTTATTTCTTTTGTTAAATTGAGCAAATAATACTATGTAAAAGTTTATACCGAAAATGTACAATGAATTTTGTGTTTCGTTATTGCAATTTTTGCGGATTTTAAATGAAACTTAAAATTTTACTTAAGTGTAAGTGAGCTTTGAGTAAGTATTTTTGAAGTAGAATTTTCAGGTAAAGGGTTTTTCTGTTCGAGTGAACATTATGGTTTCCTATTGGGCCATTCTTTTAAGATCTAGTTCATGACGTTTTTCCCGCTATACATTTCTTTAATAGGTGGCGCTTTTGTGGCATATTTTTCCTGATATATGACTTACCCTTATTGTGATTTACGTAATACGAGCTATCCTAAACGCAAAAGTTAGTAACACGCCCACCCCCTTCTTCCATTGAGCTACCGGCCCATTCCTTATCAGTTACTTGTGATCTATTGTCATTTTCGCCCCTAACAAGTATTCACTTATTGCTAAAATATTAAAGTTATTTAGATTGGCACAGCTTGCAGTTAAAAAATCTTGGTTCCTATAGAGTAACAGTTTTTATGCATAACTTTGAGGTTTTTTTACGTTGTGTATTTACCTCCTCTTTTCAAAACAAAAACATATTTTTCGATACGAACGGTTACTGGCTAAAAATAAGCGGAGTTCATTGTTGATTCTCACTTTTGATCAACTCCAATTTTAAAGGCTGACTGAATATCAACTTTCTGTACTGTTAGATTCTGTATTACCTTCCTTTATTCAATATGCTTTTATTAATGACATCTGGCGAAGTATTGGAACTTATTTTGCTGATGAAGAATCATTTTTTTTTACTGGAACAGTTTTAAACATATTATCTTGAGAAGTTCCAGTCATAAAGCTTCTATTTTGGCGAATTAGAGACTTTTCAGAAAAAGAATCCCTCCACCACCGGCGTGACGTATTCAGGGTTACTTATTAGTGCGTCAAACTGAATTTGCGGCTAAACTAAATAGAAGTGGAAAATGTTTTATACAAGAGTTGCTTGAATTCAAGCACGCTATAACCTAAAAATATTTACCTAGGGGAAGTTAGCAATAACTTTCCATCCATAGATTTTCGAATGCTCATATTCCTCCTGAAATTCATTTTTATTGTTGTAGATGAATCTTTCTTTCGCTACTATTTATTCCGTTCGATACATTAAACTGTAAAGCATTTCATATAATTAAATAATTGACAGGATACCTTTTTTTTTAAGGAAAAAATTAAATTTCAAAGTTCAGTCATAACTTTTATACACGCGCGTTCAAAGAAAATCGATGATAATTCCAAAAGTACATTTTTTTTTTCGTAAATTTTTCCAAAGAGATAGTTTAAGCAATAAGGAATACAATATCAAAAAATTGGGAGGCTGTTTTTGTTTAAAGGAATAATTTAATTTCAAAGTTCAGCCATAACTTTTATATACGCTCGTTCACAGAAAATCGATGATAATTAAAAAAGTACATCTTTTTTTTTCGTTAAATTTTCCAAAGAGATAGTTTAAGCAATAAGGAATACAATATCAAAAAATTGGGAGGCTGTTTTTTGTTTAAAGGAATAATTTAATTTCAAAGTTCAGCCATAACTTTTATATACGCTCGTTCACAGAAAATCGATGATAATTAAAAAAGTACATCTTTTTTTTCGTTAAATTTTCCAAAGAGATAGTTTAAGCAATAAGGAATACAATATCAAAAATTGGGAGGCTGTTTTTGTTTAAAGGAATAATTTAATTTCAAAGTTCAGCCATAACTTTTATATACGCTCGTTCACAGAAAATCGATGATAATTAAAAAGTACATCTTTTTTTCGTTAAATTTTCCAAAGAGATAGTTTAAGCAATAAGGAATACAATATCAAAAATTGGGAGGCTGTTTTTGTTTAAAGGAATAATTTAATTTCAAAGTTCAGCCATAACTTTTATATACGCTCGTTCACAGAAAATCGATGATAATTAAAAAGTACATCTTTTTTTCGTTAAATTTTCCAAAGAGATAGTTTAAGCAATAAGGAATACAATATCAAAAAATTGGGAGGCTGTTTTTGTTTAAAGGAATAATTTAATTTCAAAGTTCAGCCATAACTTTTATATACGCCGTTCACAGAAAATCGATGATAATTAAAAAGTACATCTTTTTTTTCGTTAAATTTTCCAAAGAGATAGTTTAAGCAATAAGGAATACAATATCAAAAATTGGGAGGCTGTTTTTGTTTAAAGGAATAATTTAATTTCAAAGTTCAGCCATAACTTTTATATACGCCGTTCACAGAAAATCGATGATAATTAAAAAGTACATCTTTTTTTTCGTTAAATTTTCCAAAGAGATAGTTTAAGCAATAAGGAATACAATATCAAAAATTGGGAGGCTGTTTTTGTTTAAAGGAATAATTAAATTTCAAAGTTCAGCCATAACTTTTATATACGCGCGTTCACAGAAAATCGATGATAATTAAAAAGTACATCTTTTTTTCGTTAAATTTTCCAAAGAGATAGTTTAAGCAATAAGGAATACAATATCAAAAATTGGGAGGCTGTTTTTGTTTAAAGGAAATTAATTTCAAAGTTCAGCCATAACTTTTATATACGCGCGTTCACAGAAAATCGATGATAATTAAAAAAGTACATCTTTTTTTTTCGTTAAATTTTCCAAAGAGATAGTTTAAGCAATAAGGAATACAATATCAAAAAATTGGGAGGCTGTTTTTTGTTTAAAGGAATAATTAAATTTCAAAGTTCAGCCATAACTTTTATATACGCGCGTTCACAGAAAATCGATGATAATTAAAAGTACATCTTTTTTTTCGTTAAATTTTCCAAAGAGATAGTTTAAGCAATAAGGAATACAATATCAAAAATTGGGAGGCTGTTTTTGTTTAAAGGAATAATTTAATTTCAAAGTTCAGCCATAACTTTTATATACGCCGTTCACAGAAAATCGATGATAATTAAAAAGTACATCTTTTTTTTCGTTAAATTTTCCAAAGAGATAGTTTAAGCAATAAGGAATACAATATCAAAAATTGGGAGGCTGTTTTTGTTTAAAGGAATAATTAAATTTCAAAGTTCAGCCATAACTTTTATATACGCGCGTTCACAGAAAATCGATGATAATTAAAAAGTACATCTTTTTTTTCGTTAAATTTTCCAAAGAGATAGTTTAAGCAATAAGGAATACAATATCAAAAATTGGGAGGCTGTTTTTGTTTAAAGGGAATATTAATTTCAAAGTTCAGCCATAACTTTTATATACGGGGGGGGGGAAAAAAAAAAAAAAAAAAAAAAAAATACAATATCAAAAATTGGGAGGCTGTTTTTGTTTAAAGGGAATAATTTAATTTCAAAGTTCAGCCATAACTTTTATATACGCCGTTCACAGAAAATCGATGATAATTAAAAAGTACATCTTTTTTTTCGTTAAATTTTCCAAAGAGATAGTTTAAGCAATAAGGAATACAATATCAAAAAATTGGGAGGCTGTTTTTGTTTAAAGGAATAATTTAATTTCAAAGTTCAGCCATAACTTTTATATACGCCGTTCACAGAAAATCGATGATAATTAAAAAGTACATCTTTTTTTTCGTTAAATTTTCCAAAGAGATAGTTTAAGCAATAAGGAATACAATATCAAAAATTGGGAGGCTGTTTTTGTTTAAAGGAATAATTTAATTTCAAAGTTCAGCCATAACTTTTATATACGCTCGTTCACAGAAAATCGATGATAATTAAAAAGTACATCTTTTTTTTCGTTAAATTTTCCAAAGAGATAGTTTAAGCAATAAGGAATACAATATCAAAAATTGGGAGGCTGTTTTTGTTTAAAGGAATAATTTAATTTCAAAGTTCAGCCATAACTTTTATATACGCTCGTTCACAGAAAATCGATGATAATTAAAAAAGTACATCTTTTTTTTTCGTTAAATTTTCCAAAGAGATAGTTTAAGCAATAAGGAATACAATATCAAAAAATTGGGAGGCTGTTTTTTGTTTAAAGCGAATAATTTAATTTCAAAGTTCAGCCATAACTTTTATATACGCGCGTTCACAGAAAATCGATGATAATTAAAAAAGTACATCTTTTTTTTCGTTAAATTTTCCAAAAAAAAAAAAAAAAAAAAAAAAAAAAAAAAAAAAAAAAAAAAAATCGATGATAATTAAAAAGTACATCTTTTTTTTCGTTAAATTTTCCAAAGAGATAGTTTAAGCAATAAGGAATACAATATCAAAAATTGGGAGGCTGTTTTTTGTTTAAAGCGAATAATTTAATTTCAAAGTTCAGCCATAACTTTTATATACGCGCGTTCACAGAAAATCGATGATAATTCAAAAAGTACATCTTTTTTTTTCGTTAAATTTTCCAAAGAGATAGTTTAAGCAATAAGGAATACAATATCAAAAAATTGGGAGGCTGTTTTTTGTTTAAAGGAAATAATTTAATTTCAAAGTTCAGCCATAACTTTTATATACGCTCGTTCACAGAAAATCGATGATAATTAAAAAAGTACATCTTTTTTTTTCGTTAAATTTTCCAAAGAGATAGTTTAAGCAATAAGGAATACAATATCAAAAATTGGGAGGCTGTTTTTGTTTAAAGGGAATAATTAAATTTCAAAGTTCAGCCATAACTTTTATATACGCGCGTTCACAGAAAATCGATGATAATTAAAAAGTACATCTTTTTTTTTCGTTAAATTTTCCAAAGAGATAGTTTAAGCAATAAGGAATACAATATCAAAAAATTGGGAGGCTGTTTTTAGTTTAAAGGGAATTTCAAAGTTCAGCCATAATTTTTATATACGCGCGTTCACAGAAAATCGATGATAATTAAAAAAGTACATCTTTTTTTTTGTAAATTTTTCCAAAGAGATAGTTTAAGCAATAAGGAATACAATATCAAAAAATTGGGAGGCTGTTTTTTGTTTAAAGGGAATAATTAAATTTCAAAGTTCAGCGATAACTTTTATATACGCGCGTTCAAAGAAAATCGATGATAATTCAAAAAGTACATTTTTTTTTCGTAAGTTTTTCCAAAGAGATAGTTTAAGCAATAAGGAATACAATATCAAAAAATTGGGAGGCTGTTTTTTGTTTAAAGTAACTTTTCACATTCCTTATGCAGTAGCTGTAAACACATGAGCTCTTGTAAATAAATCATTTCTTCAGCAATGTTGACTTTCGAAACAACAGCAAAGCAAAGGAATAATTTAAAAGACACTGCAAATGTCAATGTCAATATTCGGCGCTTAAAGGAACAGCCAGTTTCTTCTACTACACTGTAACATATAAGAACAACACATTCGACCAATGCCTATAAGTATTACTACCCACCACCAAACATGCCATGAATAATACAATATAAAGCACCCACCACCGAATGAAAAGTACCTTTGTCAACGTTTTTTTTTTAATAAGTTTCTTCCTTTTTTTATTTTTTTTTTTGAAAGTCACCTATACTAAAATTTTTGTTTAATAATTTTTTTCTTTGTTTTTTATTTTATTTTTTTATTGAAAAGCACCTATACTATACTATACCAAATGCAAATAAATCGTTTTAGTGTTATCCTGTTGCCAGCATGCATTCCACAATCCTACAAAACACGGTTGTTGCATTCCCTAAAATGCAGACCCTCTCAGTGGGTGTGGGCGCAAGGACCCATTGCATATACCTAACACATTTGAGCACGGTTGTTGCAATCCCTAAAATGCAGACCCTCTCAGTGGGTGTGGGCGCAAGGACCCATTGCATATACCTAACACATTTGAGCACGGTTGTTGCAATCCCTAAAATGCAGACCCTCTCAGTGGGTGTGGGCGCAAGGACCCATTGCATATACCTAACACATTTGAGCACGGTTGTTGCAATCCCTAAAATGCAGACCCTCTCAGTGGGTGTGGGCGCAAGGACCCATTGCATATACCTAACACATTTGAGCACGGTTGTTGCAATCCCTAAAATGCAGTCCCTCTCAGTGGGTGTGGGCGCAAGGACCCATTGCATATACCTAACACATTTGAGCACGGTTGTTGCAATCCCTAAAATGCAGACCCTCTCAGTGGGTGTGGGCGCAAGGACCCATTGCATATACCTAACACATTTGAGCACGGTTGTTGAAATCCCTAAAATGCAGACCCTCTCAGTGGGTGTGGGCGCAAGGACCCATTGCATATACCTAACACATTTGAGCACGGTTGTTGAAATCCCTAAAATGCAGACCCTCTCAGTGGGTGTGGGCGCAAGGACCCATTGCATATACCTAACACATTTGAGCACGATTGTTGCAATCCCTAAAATGCAGACCCTCTCAGTGGGTGTGGGCGCAAGGACCCATTGCATATACCTAACACATTTGAGCACGGTTGTTGCAATCCCTAAAATGCAGACCCTCTCAGTGGGTGTGGGCGCAAGGACCCATTGCATATACCTAACACATTTGAGCACGGTTGTTGAAATCCCTAAAATGCAGACCCTCTCAGTGGGTGTGGGCGCAAGGACCCATTGCATATACCTAACACATTTGAGCACGGTTGTTGAAATCCCTAAAATGCAGACCCTCTCAGTGGGTGTGGGCGCAAGGACCCATTGCATATACCTAACACATTTGAGCACGATTGTTGCAATCCCTAAAATGCAGACCCTCTCAGTGGGTGTGGGCGGAAGGACCCATTGCATATTCCTAACACATTTGAGCACGATTGTTGTAATCCATTGACGTACATTAATATTATTAATTTAGGCCATCGTTAGCGTTGTGTATTTTTTATTCGTTGTATTTTTTTTTACGTCTTCTACTAAAGTAAGCTGATGATTATAGTAACAGCATACAATAATCATACCTATATTATCATTTGCACAGTTCACAAACGTAAGGATTTACAATTTCATCCAGACACGTTCTATGGCTATACCTTCTACATGTTTGACATAAAATTTCATTGTTGTTACCTCCACAGTAGATGCAATTATTTTCAAGAGATTCACTGTTAGCAATTATTAAATATTTCATATAAGTTCGATATTCATATGGATCAAAATTGTTTGAAAAGTTAATATTTTCATTATACATTCTGCATAGTAACATATATATACTCCACAATTAAATTGATCGTCTTGAACCGGTAATTTTTTGTTGACTATTAACGAAAATGTATTGCAGTATTTTGTTAAATAGGGTCGTAATCTGTTATAAAATTTATCTGTATTTCGTTGAGTATTACCCAGTGGATCCAAAACTTCAAATACACGTTTATTAACGTCTACAAAAATGAGTATCCAATGATCATTTTCCAAAATAGGTAAAATTAGTAAATTTTGGGTTTCTGTATTCTTAAAGGTATGGCCTTGTTTTTTATTAGAAAATCTGTCTCGTACTGTAAAAAATCTTATAGGTGTGATTTTGTATTATTTTCAAAATAAGTCTATAATTAGGTTGTTCAACCACATGTCTTGCTGTTGTTGCGATTATTTAAGCAAGCATAGGTTGAATAAACAAATGTTTCGTTTTTGTATTTGGCAATAACATAATCTCTACTTAATTTTTTACCAAAGGTTCGTTTTGTTTTATAAAATCATCATCATTTACACTATTATTACTTGTTTCCGAGGTGATTTTACTTGATAGTTGAGTAATATTTTCTTCTTTAAACATTTTGGACAAAATTTGTTTTTTGAAAAAAGTATGTTTTTGTTTTTTTCTCGATTGCCATTTTTCTACTTCTTCCTTTACCTTACGCTTTTTATTGGCACAACGACTTTTCTTTATTTCATATTTATGTTCCCTATGTTGCGCAACGACATAATTCCGAACTGTTCTTATAAAACGTGAACATTTTTGATGAAGTTTCCCTTGCATTAAATTGTTTTTTACAATATTGAACCAGTTCTCGACAAGAGCGTTAGAACTTCTTTTAAAACCGTGAAGCGCAGTCCACAGGGGAAGATACGGTATATAATGGTTTAATAAATATCTACAAAAATCTTTATTATAACATATGTTTTCTATAAATGAATCGTCTACAATATCTTCAATGTTTTGAATTTCAAATAAAATGTTTGCAACTTTAGTAAAGATAATTTAGAATAATTAAAAATTTTCTTTTCGTGTTTTTGACTTGTTAATATAAAAACATTTCTTAACGTACTTTGAATAGCATTGAAATTGGACATATTAAAAAGCGATGCTAAGATTTCCTTGAGAAAACGCTGTGCATTTTTGTTCGGAAAATATTTATTAACATCTCTTGCTAATAATTTCATTACATGGGCACAGCACAGTTTTAAAACAATAATGTTATTTAAATTTATATTAATGTCAAAAACTTTTTCAAAAAACATGTCACAATACTTTTGCAGAGTCATACAATTCCAAGTTTCACTGATTGCATTAATAAGAGCTAGACTAAAATCTGTGGTTACTGTTCTAAAAGCAGGCCATTTGTTTAAATTCCTTTTACAGTAGAATTTAAATTCTAACAGCCAGGACCCTATTTTTGACGTATTATGCCTACTAGAAATCATTTCGAAAATGGGCAAAATTCTGGAATGAGAACTTTCAATAACACCGCAATAATATAAAATTCTTTGTGCACCAATGTAAGGTTTTCTTACGACCGATCCTGTCGCGTCAAGATACAAGTCTGGTAGTTGTGCAGACCGATTTGAATCGTAGTGTAGGAAGTGTAATTGTTCTTTACTAAAAATGAAAACACAAAAAGGAATGGATACAGAGAAAATATAATGTTTATTTTCTGCTTGCATCATAAACATGTCAAGGGAATCATCCCTGTGTCTGTCATTCCTAGCTTCGTATTCTTTTTTTATTTTTTTATACACCTCGATCGATTTAACGTTTTTAAGATTTTTTGTCAACGATAAATTTGTGATACTAGTTTTAATATCTTCTTGACGGACCTTTAGAATAGTAGATTTAGCTAACTTTTGGCCAAGAATTTTACGCTCAATACCTTTCACGTGTCTGGTTAACTGCTCTTCGTGACAATAATAAAGTGAGGTACTATATGCAAGTATCTTTAAATTGTTACCTACAAAATCGCATTTTAATTTAAATTTTTGCAACCTTCATGAGCACAGTAACCATAAATTACTATATTATTTTTATTATAATTAATGGGATTTAATGTTCAAAGTGCAAGTTATTATTTATTTTAAAAATTCTTTTGCTAGAACAGGTGCGTATGTACCTCTTATAAATTTAACCTTCCCATCTATATTCGACATGATGTTTTTAATGATTGTTCACTTAATATGGTGGAACCTTCAAAATAAACATAACCAAGTAAATCACTATTATTTATACGTTTTGGAAAAATATTTCTAGAATGTACTGGTAAAATAATATTACAAATTGTGGAGTTACCAAAATGCTTTTGATTTCGTGATTGACATCATTTGAAAAATTATTTGAAACATCAAGAGTTTTATTTAAACTACACGTCTCACTTTCGCTATCGTCGATAACATCGTCACAATCATTTGCATTGCTATCATGATTAATATGTAAATTTTCTTGGGATTTCATATCAAAAATACCGTTAATATTTATTGGTTCATTTCTATATGAAACATCTTCACCCTCATTTACCGGACTATTAGAAATCAGAGATTTTTTTGAGATATATTTACATATTTTTGAATGATTTCGTTTAATATGACTCAAAATGAAGTATTTTGACTTTGGATCATCTTTTCCTAAACAAAGTAATGCTGACTGAGATACTATATCATCCTTTAACGTCAATCGTCCTATTTGCAATGGAATCAAAGACAATTTAATAAAATAATTACCTAAAATAGTGGTTTTATCGGCCATTTCAATTGCCAGTGGAGAAAATTGTTACACAACCCAAACCTAAACATGACCAAATCGTAAATTAAATATATTACAGAATAATTAATAAATTGATATACAAATAAAAATAGAAATCGTTTTTGAAACTGTAGAGGGTCTGCATTTTAGGGATTGCAACAACCGTGCTCAAATGTGTTAGGTATATGCAATGGGTCCTTGCCCACACCCACTGAGAGGGTCTGCATTTTAGGGATTGCAACAACCGTGCTCAAATGTGTTAGGTATATGCAATGGGTCCTTGCGCCCACACCCACTGAGAGGGTCTGCATTTTAGGGATTGCAACAACCGTGCTCAAATGTGTTAGGTATATGCAATGGGTCCTTGCGCCCACACCCACTGAGAGGGTCTGCATTTTAGGAATGCAACAACCGTGTTTTGTAGGATTGTGGAATGCATGCTGGCAACAGGATAACACTAAAACGATTTATTTGCATTTGGTATAGTATAGTATAGGTGCTTTTCAATAAAAAATAAAATAAAAACAAAGAAAAAAATTATTAAACAAAATTTTAGTATAGGTGACTTTAAAAAAAATAAAAAAGGAAGAAACTTATTAAACAAAAACGTTGACAAAGGTACTTTTCATTCGGTGGTGGGTGCTTTATATTGTATTATTCATGGCATGTTTGGTGGTGGGTAGTAATACTTATAGGCATTGGTCGAATGTGTTGTTCTTTATATGTTACAGTGTAGTAGAAGAAACTGGATGTTCCTTTAAGCGCCGAATATTGACATTGACATTTGCAGTGTCTTTTAAATTATTCCTTTGCTTTGCTGTTGTTTCGAAAGTCAACATTGCTGAAGAAATGATTTATTTACAAGAGCTCATGTGTTTACAGCTACTGCATAAGGAATGTGAAAAGTTACTTTAAACAAAAACAGCCTCCCAATTTTTGATATTGTATTCCTTATTGCTTAAACTATCTCTTTGGAAAAACTTTAACGAAAAAAAATGTACTTTTGAATTATCATCGATTTTCTGTTGAACGCGCGTATATAAAAGTTATGGCTGAACTTTGAAATGTTAATTATTCCTTTAAACAAAAACAGCTTCCCAATTTTTGATATTGTATTCCTTATTGCTTAAACTATCTCTTTGGAAAATTTAACGAAAAAAAAGATGTACTTTTTGAATTATCATCGATTTTCTGTGAACGAGCGTATATAAAAGTTATGGCTGAACTTTGAAATTTAAATTATTCGCTTTAAACAAAAACAGCCTCCCAATTTTTTGATATTGTATTCCTTATTGCTTAAACTATCTCTTTGGAAAATTTAACGAAAAAAAGATGTACTTTTGAATTATCATCCATTTTCTGTGAACGCGCGTATATAAAAGTTATGGCTGAACTTTGAAATTTAATTATTCCTTTAAACAAAAACAGCCTCCCAATTTTTGATATTGTATTCCTTATTGCTTAAACTATCTCTTTGGAAAATTTAACGAAAAAAAGATGTACTTTTGAATTATCATCGATTTTCTGTGAACGCGCGTATATAAAAGTTATGGCTGAACTTTGAAATTTAATTATTCCTTTAAACAAAAACAGCCTCCCAATTTTTTGATATTGTATTCCTTATTGCTTAAACTATCTCTTTGGAAAATTTCACGAAAAAAAAAGATGTACTTTTTGAATTATCATCCATTTTCTGTGAACGCGCGTATATAAAAGTTATGACTGAACTTTGAAATTTAATTATTCCTTTAAACAAAAACAGCCTCCCAATTTTTGATATTGTATTCCTTATTGCTTAAACTATCACTTTGGAAAATTTAACGAAAAAAAAAGATGTACTTTTTAATTATCATCGATTTTCTGTGAACGCGCGTATATAAAAGTTATGGCTGAACTTTGAAATTTAATTATTCCCTTTAAACAAAAACAGCCTCCCAATTTTTTGATATTGTATTCCTTATTGCCTTAAACTATCTCTTTGGAAAATTTCACGAAAAAAAAGATGTACTTTTTGAATTATCATCCATTTTCTGTGAACGCGCGTATATAAAAGTTATGGCTGAACTTTGAAATTAAATTATTCGCTTTAAACAAAAACAGCCTCCCAATTTTTGATATTGTATTCCTTATTGCTTAAACTATCTCTTTGGAAAATTTAACGAAAAAAAGATGTACTTTTGAATTATCATCCATTTTCTGTGAACGCGCGTATATAAAAGTTATGGCTGAATTTGAAATTTAATTATTCTTTAAACAAAACACCTCCCAATTTTTGATATTGTATTCCTTATTGTTAAACTATCTCTTTGGAAATTACGAAAAAAAGATGTACTTTTAATTATCATCCATTTTCTGTGAACGCGCGTATATAAAAGTTATGGCTGAACTTTGAAATTATTATTCCTTTAAACAAAAACAGCCTCCCAATTTTTGATATTGTATTCCTTATTGCTTAAACTATCTCTTTGGAAAATTTAACGAAAAAAGATGACTTTTAATTATCATCCATTTTCTGAACGCGTATATAAAAGTTATGCTGAACTTTGAAATTTAATTATTCCTTTAAACAAAAACAGCCTCCCAATTTTTGATATTGTATTCCTTATTGCTTAAACTATCTCTTTGGAAAATTTACGAAAAAAAATGTACTTTTAATTATCATCATTTTCTGTGAACGCGCGTATATAAAAGTTATGCTGAACTTTGAAATTTAATTATTCCTTTAAACAAAAACACCTCCCAATTTTTGATATTGTATTCCTTATTGCTTAAACTATCTCTTTGGAAAATTTAACGAAAAAAAAGATGTACTTTTTAATTATCATCATTTTCTGTGAACGCGCGTATATAAAAGTTATGCTGAACTTTGAAATTTAATTATTCCTTTAAACAAAAACAGCCTCCCAATTTTTGATATTGTATTCCTTATTGCTTAAACTATCTCTTTGGAAAATTTACAAAAAAAGATGTACTTTTTAATTATCATCATTTTCTGTGAACGCGCGTATATAAAAGTTATGCTGAACTTTGAAATTTAATTATTCCTTTAAACAAAAACACCTCCCAATTTTTGATATTGTATTCCTTATTGCTTAAACTATCTCTTTGGAAAATTTACGAAAAAAAAGACTTTTAATTATCATCCATTTTCTGTGAACGCGCGTATATAAAAGTTATGGCTGAACTTTGAAATTTAATTATTCCTTTAAACAAAAACAGCCTCCCAATTTTTGATATTGTATTCCTTATTGCTTAAACTATCCTTTGGAAAATTTAACGAAAAAAAGATGTACTTTTTAATTATCATCATTTTCTGTGAACGCGTATATAAAAGTTATGGCTGAACTTTGAAATTTAATTATTCCTTTAAACAAAAACAGCCTCCCAATTTTTGATATTGTATTCCTTATTGCTTAAACTATCTCTTTGGAAAATTTAACGAAAAAAAGATGTACTTTTTGAATTATCATCATTTTCTGTGAACGCGCGTATATAAAAGTTATGGCTGAACTTTGAAATTTAATTATTCCTTTAAACAAAAACAGCCTCCCAATTTTTGATATTGTATTCCTTATTGCTTAAACTATCTCTTTGGAAAATTTAACGAAAAAAAGATGTACTTTTTAATTATCATCCATTTTCTGTGAACGCGCGTATATAAAAGTTATGGCTGAACTTTGAAATTTAATTATTCCTTTAAACAAAAAACAGCCTCCCAATTTTTGATATTGTATTCCTTATTGCTTAAACTATCCTTTGGAAAATTTAACGAAAAAAAGATGTACTTTTTAATTATCATCGATTTTCTGTGAACGCGCGTATATAAAAGTTATGGCTGAACTTTGAAATTTAATTATTCCTTTAAACAAAAACAGCCTCCCAATTTTTGATATTGTATTCCTTATTGCTTAAACTATCTCTTTGGAAAATTTAACGAAAAAAAGATGTACTTTTGAATTATCATCCATTTTCTGTGAACGCGCGTATATAAAAGTTATGGCTGAACTTTGAAATTTAATTATTCCTTTAAACAAAAACAGCCTCCCAATTTTTGATATTGTATTCCTTATTGCTTAAACTATCTCTTTGGAAAATTTAACGAAAAAAAGATGTACTTTTAATTATCATCGATTTTCTGTGAACGCGCGTATATAAAAGTTATGGCTGAACTTTGAAATTAATTATTCCTTTAAACAAAAACAGCCTCCCAATTTTTTGATATTGTATTCTTATTGCTTAAACTATCCTTTGGAAAATTTAACGAAAAAAAAGATGTACTTTTTAATTATCATCATTTTCTGTGAACGCGTATATAAAAGTTATGGCTGAACTTTGAAATTTAATTATTCCTTTAAACAAAAACAGCCTCCCAATTTTGATATTGTATTCCTTATTGCTTAAACTATCTCTTTGGAAAATTTAACGAAAAAAAGATGTACTTTTTAATTATCATCGATTTTCTGTGAACGCGTATATAAAAGTTATCTGAACTTTGAAATTTAATTATTCCTTTAAACAAAAACAGCCTCCCAATTTTTGATATTGTATTCCTTATTGCTTAAACTATCTCTTTGGAAAATTTAACGAAAAAAAGATGTACTTTTTATTATCATCATTTTCTGTGAACGCGCGTATATAAAAGTTATCTGAACTTTGAAATTTAATTATTCCTTTAAACAAAAACAGCCTCCCAATTTTTATATTGTATTCCTTATTGCTTAAACTATCTCTTTGGAAAATTTACAAAAAAAGATGTACTTTTAATTATCATCATTTTCTGTGAACGCGCGTATATAAAAGTTATGGCTGAACTTTGAAATTTAATTATTCCCTTTAAACAAAAACAACCTCCCAATTTTTGATATTGTATTCCTTATTGCTTAAACTATCTCTTTGGAAAATTTAACGAAAAAAAGATGTACTTTTTAATTATCATCGATTTTCTGTGAACGCGCGTATATAAAAGTTATGGCTGAACTTTGAAATTTAATTATTCCTTTAAACAAAAACAGCCTCCCAATTTTTGATATTGTATTCCTTATTGCTTAAACTATCTCTTTGGAAAATTTAACGAAAAAAAGATGTACTTTTTGAATTATCATCGATTTTCTGTGAACGCGCGTATATAAAAGTTATGGCTGAACTTTGAAATTTAATTATTCCTTTAAACAAAAACAGCCTCCCAATTTTTGATATTGTATTCCTTATTGCTTAAACTATCTCTTTGGAAAATTTAACGAAAAAAAGATGTACTTTTTGAATTATCATCGATTTTCTGTGAACGGCGTATATAAAAGTTATGGCTGAACTTTGAAATTAAATTATTCCTTTAAACAAAAACAGCCTCCCAATTTTTGATATTGTATTCCTTATTGCTTAAACTATCTCTTTGGAAAATTTAACGAAAAAAAAGATGTACTTTTTAATTATCATCGATTTTCTGTGAACGCGCGTATATAAAAGTTATGGCTGAACTTTGAAATTTAATTATTCCTTTAAACAAAAACAGCCTCCCAATTTTTGATATTGTATTCCTTATTGCTTAAACTATCTCTTTGGAAAATTTAACGAAAAAAAAGATGTACTTTTGAATTATCATCGATTTTCTGTGAACGCGCGTATATAAAAGTTATGGCTGAACTTTGAAATTTAATTATTCCCTTTAAACAAAAACAGCCTCCCAATTTTTGATATTGTATTCCTTATTGCTTAAACTATCTCTTTGGAAAATTTAACGAAAAAAAAGATGTACTTTTTAATTATCATCGATTTTCTGTGAACGCGCGTATATAAAAGTTATGGCTGAACTTTGAAATTTAATTATTCCTTTAAACAAAAACAGCCTCCCAATTTTTTGATATTGTATTCCTTATTGCTTAAACTATCTCTTTGGAAAATTTAACGAAAAAAAGATGTACTTTTAATTCATCGATTTTCTGTGAACGCGCGTATATAAAAGTTATGGCTGAACTTTGAAATTTAATTATTCCTTTAAACAAAAACAGCCTCCCAATTTTTGATATTGTATTCCTTATTGCTTAAACTATCTCTTTGGAAAATTTAACGAAAAAAAGATGTACTTTTTATTATCATCCATTTTCTGTGAACGCGCGTATATAAAAGTTATGGCTGAACTTTGAAATTTAAATTATTCCTTTAAACAAAAACAGCCTCCCAATTTTTTGATATTGTATTCCTTATTGCTTAAACTATCTCTTTGGAAAATTTAACGAAAAAAAGATGTACTTTTTATTATCATCCATTTTCTGTGAACGCGCGTATATAAAAGTTATGGCTGAACTTTGAAATTTAATTATTCCTTTAAACAAAAACACCTCCCAATTTTTGATATTGTATTCCTTATTGCTTAAACTATCTCTTTGGAAAATTTAACGAAAAAAAGATGTACTTTTTAATTATCATCGATTTTCTGTGAACGCGCGTATATAAAAGTTATGGCTGAACTTTGAAATTTAATTATTCCCTTTAAACAAAAACAGCCTCCCAATTTTTGATATTGTATTCCTTATTGCTTAAACTATCTCTTTGGAAAATTTAACGAAAAAAAAGATGTACTTTTAATTATCATCGATTTTCTGTGAACGCGCGTATATAAAAATTATGGCTGAACTTTGAAATTTAATTATTCCTTTAAACTAAAAACAGCCTCCCAATTTTTTGATATTGTATTCCTTATTGCTTAAACTATCTCTTTGGAAAATTTAACGAAAAAAAAAGATGTACTTTTTAATTATCATCGATTTTCTGTGAACGCGCGTATATAAAAGTTATGGCTGAACTTTGAAATTTAATTATTCCCTTTAAACAAAAAACAGCCTCCCAATTTTTTGATATTGTATTCCTTATTGCTTAAACTATCTCTTTGGAAAATTTAACGAAAAAAAAAGATGTACTTTTTGAATTATCATCCATTTTCTGTGAACGCGCGTATATAAAAGTTATGGCTGAACTTTGAAATTTAATTATTCCTTTAAACAAAAAACAGCCTCCCAATTTTTTGATATTGTATTCCTTATTGCTTAAACTATCTCTTTGGAAAATTTAACGAAAAAAAAAGATGTACTTTTTAATTATCATCGATTTTCTGTGAACGCGCGTATATAAAAGTTATGGCTGAACTTTGAAATTTAATTATTCCTTTAAACAAAAACATCCCAATTTTTTGATATTGTATTCCTTATTGCTTAAACTATCTCTTTGGAAAATTTAACGAAAAAAAAGATGTACTTTTGAATTATCATCGATTTTCTGTGAACGGCGTATATAAAAGTTATGGCTGAACTTTGAAATTTAATTATTCCTTTAAACAAAAACAGCCTCCCAATTTTTTGATATTGTATTCCTTATTGCTTAAATTATCTCTTTGGAAAATTTAACGAAAAAAAAAGATGTACTTTTTGAATTATCATCCATTTTCTGTGAACGCGCGTATATAAAAGTTATGGCTGAACTTTGAAATTAAATTATTCCTTTAAACAAAAACAACCTCCCAATTTTTTGATATTGTATTCCTTATTGCTTAAACTATCCTTTGGAAAATTTAACGAAAAAAAAGATGTACTTTTTTTATCATCGATTTTCTGTGAACGCGCGTATATAAAAGTTATGGCTGAACTTTGAAATTTAATTATTCCTTTAAACAAAACACCTCCCAATTTTTGATATTGTATTCCTTATTGCTTAAACTATCTCTTTGGAAAATTTCAAAAAAAAAGATGTACTTTTGAATTATCATCATTTTCTGTGAACGCGCGTATATAAAAGTTATCTGAACTTTGAAATTTAATTATTCCTTTAAACAAAAAACACCTCCCAATTTTTTGATATTGTATTCCTTATTGCTTAAACTATCTCTTTGGAAAATTTAACGAAAAAAAAGATGTACTTTTTAATTATCATCATTTTCTGTGAACGCGCGTATATAAAAGTTATGGCTGAACTTTGAAATTTAATTATTCCTTTAAACAAAAACACCTCCCAATTTTTGATATTGTATTCCTTATTGCTTAAACTATCCTTTGGAAAATTTAACGAAAAAAAAGATGTACTTTTTTTATCATCATTTTCTGTGAACGCGCGTATATAAAAGTTATGGCTGAACTTTGAAATTTAATTATTCCTTTAAACAAAAACAGCCTCCCAATTTTTGATATTGTATTCCTTATTGCTTAAACTATCTCTTTGGAAAATTTAACGAAAAAAAGATGTACTTTTGGAATTATCATCGATTTTCTTTGAACGCGCGTGTATAAAAGTTATGACTGAACTTTGAAATTTAATTTTTTCCTTAAAAAAAAAGGTATCCTGTCAATTATTTAATTATATGAAATGCTTTACAGTTTAATGTATCGAACGGAATAAATAGTAGCGAAAGAGAGATTCATCTACAACAATAAAAATGAATTTCAGGAGGAATATGAGCATTCGAAAATCTATGGATGGAAAGTTATTGCTAACTTCCCCTAGGTAAAATATTTTGGCATATAGAGCGTGTTCCATAACAGCGATCTTTAAATGGAATGGTATAGTGTTTACTGTGGATTTCGTTTCTAGCCTGAAAAACAACCATTCTCTATTAAACATGTATAACTAAACTTAACCGTTTTTTAAATATTTGTTCTCTTATATAAAATTTTTCGCCGTAGTTTAAAAATTTACTTTGAAGTTACTACCAAATCTATGAATTTGTAACTCCGCATGTAATTAGTGCAGACATTGGTCTTTTAAGAACAATACAGGGTTTACCAGAAATATGAATTTATAGTTTTTTTGTTTTCAATGTAAGTAACTATCTTATCTTAAATACAACACCCTGTATATTATTACATCATTCGAATGAAAATTAAAAGACCCACCTTTTTTGTGTTATGCAAGTGTTTGTCTAACTGCAACGGTTTTTGAAATATTCACAATTTTAAGATTTTTATTTTAATTCTTCAGGGTATAATAAATGTGCACCCTGTACAATATTAGGTATATTGACCAGAAAACGATCATAACAGTTGCCATACTTAAATAAATGGTAAAATGTATTTACTTTTATATTACGTATGTGAGTAAGAATGTTGTAATTTCATAAAAAAACTTTTAATTGATAAAAATAATACTATGAAAGAAGAAACTTTTTTAAAAAGTACGCTTTTATTTATGCGTAGAAAGTGCACTAAAAAGGAGAAAAATAAAATCGTGGGGCGCTCATACTATAAACATGTGACGGAGAGAAATGAATTATGGTGCAAGGAAAAAAATTATTTTCTCCTTTTTAGTACACTTTCTACGCGTAAATAATTAAAAAAGTTTCTTTTTTCATAGTATTTCCATATTTATTAAAAGTTTTTTTATGAAATTACATTCTCACTCACATACGTAATACAAAAGTTAATACATTTTACCATTTATTTAAGTATGGCAACTGTTATGTTCTTATAGAAAATTTGCGTGTTACAAAATATGTAGGTCGTTCAATTTTCTTTCGAACAATGTAATAACACAGAATGTTGTATTTAAGATAAGATAGTTATTTACACTTAAGGCAAAAAAAACTGTAAATTCATACTTCTGGTGCACACTGTATAAAATGAAATGTCATAATATTTCTTAATAGATCAATGTCTGTACTAATTACATGCGGAGTTACAAATTCATAGATTTGGTAGTAACCTCAAAATAAATTGTTCTATCTAAAAGTACAAATATTTCAGAAACGGCTTTACGACATTGTTTACGAAATCCATAGTAAAGCTATACCATTCCATTTAAAACAAGAAAGATAGGTTATGTACCGCTGTTATAGAACAAGCTGTATATGTGAAAATATTTTTAGATTATATCGTACTTGAACTAAAGCAACTTTTGTATAAAACATTTTTTCGGCTGTGCACAGTTTAGCCACAAATTCACTTTGACGCACTATTGAGCAACCTTGCATATGCATAGTGGTACTAAGGATATGTGTGGTTAGGATAAGATAGAAAGGATTGGAGTTAGGGTTCTGAGGGAGAAGATACTACCCCCATTCGCCTAAATAGTCGCACATAATTTGTATACACACAGTGATCATGCCGTTATAGATGTATGAGGAGAACTTCCTAAAAAAATGACACACAAGGTAAACGGTAACGGGATTTAAACCTATTACCTCCCAAATGCTAAGCAGATTGTGTTATCACAAATCCAACTAATATTTCTCCCTGATTATTGGTAGTTTATGTTTTAGGTTTGCTGTGATTATTTACCTTTATTGCATTAGGAGTATTGTTGATATCGTAGAATTGTTTTGTTTTGATACCGCTAGCAGATGTTTTCATACTAGAACCGACCTTGTCCTTGCTATTAATAGAATTTACATTATGCATGCATTTATCATTACCTTCAATAAAATTTTAAGAACTTGTAAGTGCAGAAGTAAGTTTCATCTTATTTTCTAAAAGATTAAACTTATCTCTCAATTCACAGATGTCTTTCTGTTTTATAATTTCTTGAAGCAGATTATTGCAAAGTAAACTTCTGTCAATATTGTAATTTGTATGTCACTAACACAGAATCTGTGAAGGATATGCAATTTATATACATTAGTAGATTTTCCTAATTAACCACTTGCTATTCCAGGACTTTTTGCATGAAAGAATCTATCTTTACAATATGCACAGGCCAACGGTTTTTAACACTTTTATTGCAATGTAGACACATTAACTCCACAGTTTCGTTTTGGTTATTTTGAAGTCTCTACTTATTTGGCGCCATGTTGGCGATTCACCTATAAAAGGGCATTGCTATAAGCAATAAAGTTTTAATTAGTTTAACTCGTTTTAACATTAAACGTTTACTCTCTTAGAAAATTCATATTAGCGACACTAGAAGAGTTTCAGAGTCAATAACAGCTTTATGTGTATATGTCTTTAATATAAGCAATTTATTGTGTAAATCTTATTGTGCTCATTCTGTGCATTTGGTTGCTATGATCGGTGGATTACACCACGTGAGTCACATTGCAAGTCAATAAAGCTTTTGTCAGTGTATCTTATTAGGATGTTTGAACCTTATTATTCCCCTCCTGCGCACTTCCTTGCTATTATCTTTAAGTCTTACGGGATGAATTACACTCCGTGAATCTTTTTTATTATTTTTTCACGATTTCAGGATTACGTCCTGTGAATACCTCTGCTAGTCAAAAATCCGTTTGCAAATATATGGGCATATGATAAGCAATAAACTTCCGATTCTGCTCTTGTTGTGCATCTATTTGTCTCTACAACTTATCCATTCGGTTAAACTCGACATTTTTAGAGGCTATGATTTTATGGTATTCTCAGGGAGGTAATGTTCACCATTACAGTCCAACATCAGTGTTGTAATCCAATTTTCCCAGTATGCCATCAATACATCTTATAATTTTCGCAAGTGTGATTTTGATGGGCTATACAACAGATTTTATTATACTCATTGGTCACTTATTCGGATGTTAAGATAACATTAACTGAATTCTATACTATGCTTTACAATATTCTAAACGTTTTAGTTCCATGCTACCTTAAACTTAAGCGTCATTATCCAAAGTGGTAAAGTATAGTAAAGAATTAGTTTGTAATATATCATTAAACGTAGATTACTTAAATAAGTGTAAAAGAGCCAAATATTTAAATGCGTTGTGTGAATATAAACCATTAAGAAAGTTAGTTAAACTTCAAGTTCGATCTTCATACAAAGCTTACGTTTCCGGGGATTGAACATTTATTGATCTTTCATCCAACATAATCTGTGACATTTATTAGATCCGAGAAAGGTGGCACTAGGCTACCGGTATGATGAAGCATGATGGTACATTGTAAGCCGTTTATAAGTTACATGAACTTTTAATGTGCTTTACCGCGGCTTTAAGTCGAAATTCAGAGTTGGGCGTGAGTTTTTTTAGACTGGGACTGATTGATTGCTGCCTGAGGGGTTTTACACATACAATGACATGTAACTTGAGAATTCTAAGTATCTACACACTAAATCTAAACGAATACAATAACAAACGCCCTTCGGCCTCCTAACCCGAGCAGTCCGGTCTCTTACGGTAGCTGAGGAAAATAATGTTAAAAGTACATGTAAATGTAACGCACTAACACACAAACTAATGCAAAATTCGACAAAGTAAAGAAATCAGAAAATATTCCTAAATACGTCTCTGATCTGTAGCAGCTAGAATAGCAGGGCTGAATTTTTAGTGTTAAAAATGCGCGACAACATTGTATTACTCATTTAAATATTCTCAAATAGACAATAATGGTATATGGGTCGATGGTTCCTACCTGCAAAAAAGGCAGACCATTTTGAGAAGTTTGTGTAAATGCTTGCGCTTTAGCAGTTTTATATCTAACTTATTTAATGAAGTTTTAGCGTCATATTTTGATAATGTTTCTTCATGGCTTATTTAAATAGCAGGATGATGTTCTAATTAGTCCTTAGTAATTTACTGAAATTAGAAAGGGTTTTATTTCTTTCGTTTTACTTTCAATCCGTAAGGATAGGCAGGTGGTCTTACCAATGATTTGAAGATGGCTTGAGGTGACGGATAAAAAGATTTCTGGCGGCTACTAAATTAACTTTTTTTAAAGAGGAATTTGATGCTTGAAATCGAAACTGTGGGTATTCTCGTATTGAATGTTTTATACGAGAACAATTTTGTACAGGGAATGTGAGTTATTTGGGTTTTTTAGTGGTGGGTATAAAATCTTGTTGGTTTATAAAATTGATACATGGCAAACTTCTTGTGTCGTGAAAGTTGTACAAGGTGTTTAAGCCTTCGGAAATGATTAGTTTACGTGAATGTATTACATTTTCATACAGTCGAGCTGCATAAAACTAAACATTATATGTATATTAAAGAATGCTTGACATAGGCATATTTCATTAATTCAGTCTGTACATCATCGCGGAGTGCAATATAGGGACGGCTCGGGTTCAGGAAGCATATTACAAAACGGGCAATTATGCTAAGTGAGATAATTTTAATACTAACTTTAATTTATGTAATTTCCAATTTATGACAAGGAATAATTATCGTATCCTGGTCTAGTTGATGGCTTTCAATTTGACAAAGCTCTGCACTTGGTAAGGCGTCTGGGGCAGCTTGTTAGTGTGTTCTTGTCTAAATTTTTAGATAGCATCCGCCAGACTTTGAATAAATATTCCGCAGTCGGTAGTGCATGGTTATATACGAATTGGCTTAAGGTGTCAGGTTGGACGTTGTCTATTGTTTAGGTAGTGGGAGTGAAGGATACTAGTAGAGTGGTGTCTGTTTATATCAATCCAGTTTGTGCACTTTGACATATTTCAAAATGAAAAAAAAATATTGGACAAAGAGTGTTCCCAACGAAATTTCCTATGCTGATGCGTTGAAAATGCTACAAAACGTCTATGGAGACTCTGCTCTCTCGAAAATACGAGCATACGAGTACTATTAGTCATTCAAAGCAGATCTCAAAGAAGTTGAAGAACCACTTCATAGTGGGCGCTTTTGCACATCGACAACGAATGATAACGTCGAAAAACTGTTCCAAAATCGTCATGCAACCCTCAGAGAGCTATCTGGTGAGCTCAATATCGTGTATGGATCGGTATAAAATATTGTGGTGGATATTTTCGCCATGCAACGCGTTGCAGCCGACTTGTGCCAAAAGATTTGAATTTCATTAAAAAACAATTCCGAAAGGCAATGGTCCATGAGATTATTTCAGAGGTAAAAACTATGATGAAACGCATAACTACCTGTGAGAAAACAAGGTTTTACCAAACTAGCCAAAAATTATACAAGTAGCGCTCTAAATATGAGCCAAACCGAAGAAAGCGCGTTAAAGTCTATCAAAAATCACAGCTTTCGAGTCGTTGGTCATTCCAACGGGCCCAACAGTCAATGAGTATTACCTGGCTTTAATTAGGAGTTAGAGAGGTAACGACCGGAATTATGGAAAATTATGGTTTTGTACTATGATAAGTAAAGCACGCATTGTGGCCGACTATTTGACCAAATACGCAGTAAATACCATCCAGCAGGCACCGTATTTAATGGATATGGCACCCTGTGACTTTTTCTGTTCTCAAAACTTAAATAACCGCTTAGTGAACAGAGATTTTCCGGCATAGATGAAGTAACAGAAAATGTGACAAAGAGATTGAAAGTCATTTCTTCCTTGGACTATGAAAAGTCTGTGGATGAATAGGTTAAGCATTGATATATGTGCTTCGTTTCATATTGAAGGCGATAAAATAAATGTATCCGAAAATGAAAATAAAAAAATTGTTTTATTTACCAATTCCCGGATCTTTTTGTTCATGGTGTACCATTATTTGCTTAAACACTAATCAATATCTTGACAATTCCATTGCATAAGAATCACACCAATGCACTAAAAAATTCTTCCATACAAGCACAAAAATACATCGTACGTACAATATGACACTAAACATAACAAGTACTTCAAAATAATCCCATTATATTGAACAAAAGTACAAAGATTCATCTACTCGAGAAAGAAGAGGTGGTTGCCGCTGCTTGAACTCTTTTGGAAGTATCTACCCTCAACTGGATTATGCAGCATTTAGGAATTTTAATAAACAAAACAAAACACCCATCTGTTGGAGTATTGGCATAGAAGAATGAACAGATATCGCTAAGTTTTTTAGAAACTGTTTTAAAAGCGGGTTTATAAACACTCTTATATACCCTGCTAAGCTTAAGGAATCTGGTACGTAAGTAAGCATTTGTAACAGGCTGAAGGTATAAATGAATATCAGACTGTGAAGTATAATTGCAGATATTACGCTTAGCACGGCAGGGTCAGCTAAATATAGATATATAACGTACAGTTGGAAATTGAAAATGAGAGTAATCCTATTTACAATCAGACCTATAACCAAGATTTGCTATAATTCTTACCGTCTTCATTTGATACCTAAATATTGTTTTCCAATCAGCAGAATGGCCCCATACAATTATTGAGTAAGGTACATGACCATGAATCAGAGGAAAATAGGCTGATGTTAAAACAGTAAGTGATACACTATTTCATAATCGTCTTTGATCGTATAAATTACTACAAATCTTGGCGCTTACATAGTCAGCATGATCCGAAGAATTTAATGTAATATCTTTGCAAACACCTAAAAACTTTACACAAGGAGTGCTTTTTGAGTCACGATATCTGAGCCATAGAATCATTTTTTTCTGTTTTATTTCAACTAATGTTTAGTTGGTTATTTTTTTTAATATTTAGCAATCAGAATTACGGCTATATTTGTAAGGTAAAGGAGTGACATGTGGTAGGCTGCTATCTACTATTTGACATAAGGTTAACATCCAGTGATGCAACCTTTAGGTTTACAGACTATTGTGTCTTTAGATTGGCATTAAACATGTCTATAGGCCACTGTCTTGTTAGTCTTTTATTGATTCTGGGTTCCAGCAACTCTTATAATAACGAGTTGGGGTGGGTAGCTATGGTGTCGTGGTGCTTGATGGCTTTCCGTGGAAGAACTCTTCTATTGTTGGCACGTGAAGATCCTCATGAATTGTATGACTGGTTACGTATCATGGTGCATTTACAACTTCGCGAAGGATTTTGGACTTTGAATGATTGCGGTATTAGATTTGGAAGCACTGCAATCCCATATGTCCAAATTGGTTGGATTATAGCCTTAAAAATTTGAAGTTCTTTGGTCCTTAGGTCTCTCTGTTTCTTTTTTTAAGTATATGTTGTGTCCATGTCAACATATTATCGAGATATAGTCCTAAATATTTTGCTGTCGTACTTTGCGGTATTTGTACACTATTTAAATAGACTGTGGACACGTTTGGTTACGAGGTGTAAACGTTATGTGAGTAGATGTGATTAACTTTAATTTTCCACTTTTTTCACCACTGCTGAAAGTTGAGTAGATGAGATTGTAGATTTTCTGTAGCTGTCTGGGGCTCTGCATGACTAGAGAGGATAGATGTGTCACCTGCAAATGTTCCCGTTACTGTGTTTAGTGTGATTGGTATATCTGAAGTATGTAGGACACATAACAACGGGCCAAGCACATTTCCCTGCGGTACACCTGAGTTGATTCGGTGACAATCTGATTTAACTTCGTTCAGTAGGACTTGAAAGGTTCTTCCACTTAGATGGGGTTTTAAGAGATAAAAGTAGGCTAGAGGAAATATTCCTTGCGAATGCTTGGCTAACGTCTAGTAATAATGTTGAACAGTAATGCTTATTTTCAAAGGCTGTATTTATGACTTGCGTAATACGATGTACTTGATCAACTGTGGAATGAGCATGTCTGAAATGAAATTGGTGGTCCGGAATTCAATTCTCACGGAGGACTTCCTAGTGTATTCTTCGAAGTAGTAGCCTTTCCAGTAGTTTGGAGATGACTGGGAGCAGGCATATTGATCCATAAGATGACACTTCCGTTGGATCTTTTTCTGGTTAAGCAATCATTCTAATTTGTGAAATTTAAGGCATTATGGCCAATAGCTAAGTCTTAATACGTCAAAAATACTAGTCCTTTCCGTGGGAGTTGCTTTAGCATTCTTTATGTAACGAGGTCGACACCAGGAGACTTTTTTGAATTTAACATTTTTATTTCATTAGATATCTCTTCAGGTGTAAATATTTTTATAGATGTATTCATCTCCATGAGCGTCATCAATTCGTGTTCTATTTCATGATCTAGCTCGTCGTTTACTGGCTGATACACTTATAGTAAGTGGTCTGCAAATAGGTCAACTTTTTCTTGGTCGCTTTTCGCCCAAGTATCATTCCAACTTTTCCTTATTGGTGGTGCTGGTGTCTTAGGTTTCTTAGAGTTTTTAATAGGTTTCCAGATCGAATTGTCGGTTCTATTTAGGTTAAACACACAGTGTCAAAATTGTTCAGTACACTTCTTGTAGTTTGGCTTTCAGTACATTGCTTAGACAGTTGTAGGTATTCTTGGTGTATGGCTTTGTTGCCATTTTGCTCTGGCATGTCGTTTTTCTGCTACCATGCGTTTAAGTTTCAATGGTAAGTCACCTTGTACTTTTTTTGCTGTGTGACGTGTGTGTGTCCTGCCGTGTAGCATGTTGTAGTTTTGTTATGAATGCGTGAGTAATAGTTTCCAATTTATCAGACTCCTTGAATCGAACTTTAAGTTTTATGTTGTCGCTTAGGATAGTTCAGTAAATTTCTCAATCCGTTTTGGAGTTGTGTAGCCTTGGTCCGAGCTTTTTTCTATAATGTACATGCCAATGGTTGCTATAATAGGCCAAAGTTTTACTTTTACCGTCGTAGCCTGTAAATGGTCTTTTTGATGTTTTAATTCTTCGTAGTGTGGAATTGAACATTTAAGGACAGCTGTACCTGCTTGTGCAGTACCATCACGATGATTAGCAGAATATGTTTCGTAGTGAGGTATCTTAAAGTATGGTATATGTGTGAAGTGTGTTTCGCGTACTAAAAGTGCATATATTTGATTCTGCTGTAAAAATAGGATTATTTCTTCTTTGTGCTTCACTAATCCATTGGCATTGTATTGTCCCACTATTACAAGTTTACCCCATTATTTAACTAATTTCTTATTAATGTTGTGAGAATGTTTATCACCATGCTATTTTGTTGAATTAATTGGTTGAACATAGCTTTGAATTCATTTAGTAACTGCGATAGTGTTTTGTGCGTTTCATATGTTGGTGCTCTGGTAGTAGGTAAGAGATTGTTGACTACATTTATGAATTTTTGATGAAGTACTTTATGAAGAAGTTTGTGATACTTTTCGTATCCCTTGTAATTTGTGGGGTAGTTACCACTACATAGGGCACATTTAGCTGGAGTATCCTTAGGCTTTGCACAACTTATGGTACTGTGGTCATCACCACATTTAACACAAACATATGGTCTGTTGCAATATGTTTTTTCCCATATTGCTGGTATCTCATGCATTGTACAATGTTGTTTTTATTTCGGGGGTTCTATCTTGACAACACTGTTGAGGAGCTTTTCTATTATATCTTTGTTGTTTTTGGCAAGCTCCAGATCTACGAAAAATAGATTTAATTGTTTATTAGTTGTTCTGTGATGTGCGTTTAAAATATTACTCACTTTATGGCCTAATTTGTCTAGTTCTTCTGTTATTTCTCGAGTGGCTAAGGAGCGATGTATGTATTTGACGACAATGCTACACGCTCAGTCTTCCGTTATTTAGTAAGTATGATGGACGACATGTGCTTCTTTTAGATATCGAGCGAATTTTCGATACCCATCTGAAGTGTTACAGTTTATTTTGATTGTGTTGTCAGCTAGGCTTTTAGTACTATACTACTGTTCATCTAAACAATCTTCCAATTGTTTTGCCATCGCGGGATAGTTTATTACACCATAAAGAAGTATTGGAGGTGGTTTGTTGACTCTTCCTGTAGAGTTATTTTGGGAAGATTGAGGGCTGTTTTCGACAATTAGGGGCTGTACTTATTTTTTGTTGTGACCACGTATACACTTGTAGTCCTGCTTACCTTTTTCCGTTTGGTGCCTTTTACTTGCTGCCATGGAATATCTGCGTTCTGGTCGATTAATTCTTGATCATCATCACTGGTTGGTGACATTCGGTATCGCACCGTCATAAAGCATTGGTTGTGGTTGTATTGGAAAATGTGAGTTTTGTATTACCGGTGGAAATTTGGTAGGATACGCCCCGGAATATTAATTAATTGAGATTATAAATACATACTTGTTTGAAGTTCCATTTCCACATTTGTTGTTTGCTATCACTATTTAATCACGTCAGAATTTAATATTAACATTTTAAATACACAAGTTTATCAGAGTTTGTGTTTGGCGGCGCGTTGGATAGGATATCACTTGTTTACCCTGCGAAAGTCACCAGTTACCAGTTCTCTTAAACAACTGTTCAGATTCTTCCAGAGAGTCATCAATGCTATTTGCATGAACCAATAATGTAGCATCGTATTTAATGTGCAATATCTACTATAAAAAAGAGGAAAAGTTTGGTGGTTTTTTTTTGATAGATTTGGATAAACCTTAGAAAGTAGTTGAAACCATATTATTGAAAAGCTCTCGTTTCTTATTTATATGGAAAACCTATGCGTCATGCATCTGGATAGTTTATAGGCTAAGGTGATAGCCTTGGAGAGATTAATGATGCTGCTGTGATTCCCGTGAGGAACCTCGCAACCGCACCTTGATTTGTTTCTAGACTAACAGAATGTGGTTGAAATGGTTAATTAACTTTTGGTTTGTTTCTGGGATAAGCCGTTGTTATTGAATTGAATTGAATTTTTTTCTTGACTAAGCGGTGGGGTTTTCATTTGCGTTTAGACAACACTGCACGGCCCTTAGCCGTGGCATAACAATCTATGCAAGCAAATGTCTATCTTGGAGCCCCTTTCCTTTGTTGCATTCACTATATTCGACTTCCAACGTCATTTTTAATAAAAGCCTTTTTATTTACATTAACATTTTACTAGCTTATTTTTTTCCTTCTTCTTTAAACAAAAATGGTTATACCGTTCCATATGAAAATTTCGAAAAACCAATAAGAGATACTAATTCAAGTAAGTTGTAGTTCATTTAAAACCAAACCTCTATTTAACCTGAATAAGTTGCTAAAAACCCGTTAATCTCAAAATTGCAATAAAATTACTTAATAAAAAATTTACAAACGTAAATATATTACTACGGGATTTCTTTGTTGCGTTTATGGTTTGAATAGAACGGTTCGCTAACACAGTCGCAGCTAATTTTCCCTGTATAACTTTTAAGATAAATATTTTTTCCTAAAGCTTTACGCTCAGCCCGTAGTCTCTCTTAGTTTATTTACAGTAGTACAGTACTTTTTAGCATGATTTGTTGTGTTTATCACTTACCATAATTGGGTGAACCGTCTCGCCAGAAAAAAATTCGCCCACTTAATTTTTTACAAAGAAAATTGGTTTTATAAATCTAGATAATCTAGAGATTATAAAACAAAGCGGTTAATTTTATTCAATTAAAAAGAATTCCCTGTAGAATAATTTACGTTTTCTGTATTATTCAGCAATCTTTCGTAAAACGTTAATATTTTCAAGAAAGCAATATTGTTTTAATACGTAATGTCTTTCCCCTGATTATAAATATTTACAAAAACGCATCTGTTGGATCGAAACTGTTCAGTAAGTTGATATTGAAATAAATTTTATCAACGCTAACCCTTTAGCAATATATTTTTCGCAATATTATTTGACCTCATAAATCACGATACGCTATCGTTGTATCTTGTTTTAGTATTACACAACAAATGGCTGTTTTGTTTACTTTTCTCTTTTATTTTCACGAACAACAGAAAAGAAAATGAAAACTCGATAACCTATATCACTTAATTCCACCTTTTTCCTAAGCTATATAAAAAAAGCGATTTGGATTTCTTGTAGTCGACAAAGTAATCCGGGATTAGAGTGACGTTGGGCTATGTTTAAAAGCAGTTTGGGCGTCAAGGGTCCCACAGAGAGATGCAAGGTGTCCCATTAGACAGTTTCTAAGACGTGGCTTTCAGTTCATGAATATGCAACGAATTCGAGACAATGATGACGGTTGCTCTTGAAGGATTTTCTTTGTACTCCCTTTCCCTACCACTTACTATTTCCATTTCTCAACGTACTTGGATTTTCATTTGACCTCTAATTAAGTTGACGTATTTTGAAATCTTGAAACGGATTAAATTTTATTTTATTTAAAAGAATTCAATTTAATTAATTTTCTACTTCCGTTTCATTTTATTGTTCGCAACTTTAAGCAGTTTTTCTATAAACAGAAGGATTAAAAAGTAATATAAAAAATGGATACCCTTTCAAATAAAATCTGTGAAAAAGTGAAAAGAAATTACATGGCTGTATTATTACAGCGTATTTAGATGTGCTATTCATTCTAGAATTAAATTATTATTGTGAGTGGATGTTACGTAGGGGCATACATACAGCTAACCCGCATTGTAAATCAAAATATAAACTGCCTTATATGAATAATAACAAATTTTAAATGGACGAGTCATGCATCTTGAACATTTCAAATGAGTTTCTCTAAAGCGAAGATGGAACGGTACCGTGAACCTACTCGACACGTCATCCCTTATAAATTTCATTGATATGAGCCCTCATTTCATATTTTCTGACAAATTCTGTGACATTTTCTTAACTAGAATTTGCGTCATTTAAAGAAACTGTAAATATGTGTCATTTTATATTTGCCCATTATTTTTAAGATAGAATTGCTAAATTCGGATAACAAATTTGTTCGTAGATTGAATGAAAGCAAATTAGATAAAACGTAATAAATAAGAAAACATAAAATTAAGAGATTCTTTAACATTTTGAAATATTCAAAATCCCATTAAGCCAAAACGTGCGAAGGATTAATCTTTACAAAAGTCGTGAAGTTGGTTGTATATATAGAACATAAAATAAATATTTCTCACGTATAAATTAGGGGCTCTTTGAGACCATTATTATTATTGACGGTGTCAATACACAGTGTGTCTATACGAAAATCATTTGGGTAGAGCCAATTGTATGATGATTTACTTAAATGCTTTAAGAAAACTTTTCTACCGGACAACGTAACTTATTTTGCACTTTGGTCTCTCGTAGTTTTTCACTACTGTAATACGAAATGTATAACCATTTCCATATTGACCACTTCATTAGGATATGCATTGTAAAGTTGTTTTGACGCACCGTGTACGTGCAGGATTTTAATAACATATGTAACGTGTTTTGAGTTTAACTGAAGTCAGTTTGCGTGAAAAGAATTTTTGTTGTTGTTTGTGTGTGTATGCGTAATGTAAGTGGTGTAAATGATACGCCACTGGACTTTTAATGGCGCCTTAGTATCGTATGAAGGAATGTTATAGAAAGAGTTTCGCGTTGAAAGCGTTAAATTTGGTTGAGAAATAATGTTTTGGGTAAAGTTTTATTGATACGACACTGGTAAAACTCCTTTGTTACTGTGTGTGGAGGAATTTGAATTGAAAGAGGTGGTTGTAGACATGTAAGTGGGTGGGTTGTGACATGTTGATGTTTTGATGGCGTGCGGTAAGGAATATGTATGCATATTTTTGTTTGAAGAAACTTTTGTAATAGTGTACAATAATTGTGAATAAATGCATGTTCACGAATGAAGGTGGTAGAATGTGAGGGAGTTCGTTAGATTTTGCAGAAATGAATTCCACGCACATGTAAAATATGTATGGAAATGTGAGATACGATCTGGTGAATATACTGAAAAATATGGTGAGGATAGACGATTTTGTCGTAATTTTCACGTAAAATAAAGATGGCGGGGAATGTTGTATAAGGGTAGCGTGATTGTCCATGTTAGACATTGTGACGCGAGGTAGAGACGCAGTGAAATGCTCAGTTGTGATAGGTGACTTTTAAGTTTAGCGGGACTTTTTTGTGACGTGTTGGCAATATGGTGAGCAAAAGGTATATAAGCGAGTGCCCAGATTAGAAGGGAGGGCGGTTGTAAGTTAGCTAGGTGGTTGGAGGTTTTTGAGTACGGGTTGCGCGCGTGATGACCATCAGAATGGTTAGTTGTTGCAGTTTCTTTGTGAAAATTATAGTTTAGCAGGGACTGTTTAGCCACTGCATTAGTCTTTAAGGGGATAAATCGTATAGACATTCACAAACAACTCACGTGAGTTGAAGAACATTAGTGATTTTCTTCAAGAAATAAAAAGTGCTTAGGCAGATTAAATACAGTGAATACTTTGTTATTAGTGTTCGATTGTGAGACGCGTGACCTAAGGCTATTATAAAGAGACCTGGAGGGTTTAAACGGGGAGCTGGAAGAAAAAGGAAGAAGGAAAGGATTCTCTGCTCATTCACAGATAGTGAGCACACCGAACTAGCTCAAAAATGTCGGTTCGGGCGGGGTGAGAGAAGAAAGGATGTTAAAGTATGCCGGCGCCAAGAGCCGCTCCCCTATATAGAGAAAACTTCACCGCTGTCCCGACTCTTGGACAGTGGTGCAGAAAGGAATGAGCAAGGAGATTTTAGGAAAAGGGAAGGACACCAGGAAATAGAAATAACAACACTGCTGTAGTGCGAAAGAAACAAATGTATATTTTATTTTTAAAAATTTAGACTAAATAGTTAAAGGTGTGGATCTAATTAATCCACAACAAAACAATATATTTAGATACCCCAAATGTACAAAAAAAAGAAATAGTAATTAAATACCGTTCGCAAGCCAGAATAGTTTTTCTCTATTTTACAAAAAAACCAAAGTTAAACATTTCCCCTTTTCAAGGGAAGGCCTTCCGTTGTATTCCTAAAAGAGAAAAGTCTATACAAAGCGTAACTTATTACTAAATAATAACCAAAACAGCTTGCGATGGTTTACACCAAAACGGATAATACCGAAATAAAATTTTACAGTGAACCACACGAAACTTCTATAGCTCAGCAAGCATTGTTTTCTTAAACAATAATGAACCAAATATATGTGAAAATTTAATAATTGCATACATTTCAAGAAGAAAAAAAAAAGAATTAATTAATGTCTACACCAAATGTAATGAAAACATATGTTTATCTAACGGTTCGTTTGGCTACTGTGTAATTACTTGTGCGCATCCCAATTACAGTGATGTCGCACACAACACCAAAAATGGTAGCCACAACGGATACAATTAAATGTTATCATTATAATTACAAACAAAATGAGGGAAGAAAAGTAATGGTAAAAGAACAGATAAGGAAGGTTACGTGGTTGTGAAGTGAAGGATTACTTATTGATACAGCAACAAGGATATAGTGATAACAGGTATTAAATGTAGGTTAAGGTATTATTTTAACTGACTAATTACTTTACTTTACTTTACTTTATCATTATTCAATTAACGTTCATGTAACAATAGAGAAAACAAAAGAATAAGGAACGACCTAACCTTTCTATACGCAGGTAGTAATTACGTTCAGTCGATGCTCTCGGATCACGAACATAAGCATAAGTTGTCACGATACTGTTTGATTTTAGTTACGATTCAGGAGGTAAACCAGAATAGTACTTGAATGTAGATAATATGGAGATAACAGTTGGAGTTAAATCGTAGAATTCAAAAGTAGAAGGTACTTCGTTGAAGCCAAAAGAAGAAAGTAATTCGTGCAAGCTAAAAGTAGCAGGTAATTCGTTGAAGCTAAAAGGAGAAGGTAATTAACACTATGTAGGTAAATAATCTTTATTCGTTACCCCTTAGATGTAACGGGCCAAATGAAAGTCTATAGAAGTGCTTTCCTTGCTTTATGGAATCATCAATAATTCATATCTTGATTAAAACGTCTTCAAATGCTAAGAAAGAAAGTCAGTTATTACTAACAAAATCAGAGAAATTCACTGGTAACTTACTCGATTTTGCCGAAGAAAATTTTTCTAAAACCGCATGTAAGGGAGCAACAAAACTTGTAAATAATGATTAGAAAAAGCACCAATTGTTTTATTGCAAAATATGATTCTTGAAGATATATCCGATTATTTATATCGTATAGTAGTATATAGAAATTTTCAAGAAGGCATCAAAAATTTTCAGCTTGGCAAAATAGACGCCACAGGAAAGAAAGAAGACGTAATTTTTATGTTAAAATTGTATTAAACACAATACATTGTTATCACTCTTTTTATCTAAATAAAACCAGAAATTCTAAATTGTGATTTCTCCACTAACGCCATCTAGAGAGGACTTCTAAAAGCTTGTAATATAATTCCCCTTAATTACCTACATTTTAGGATACGTCACTAGAGGGAGTAACAATGCAGATTTTAAATGAAATATATAAATGTGAATTTATAGCATTTGAATAACCAAAGGTACGAAAATTTATATTAGACTGATAGTAAAATTACTTGCAAATATGTGGTTCAAGTTATGAACAGAAACAACGTAAGCATTCGTAGAAAAAAAGTTTGAGTAAACATGTACAACTTGTACAGAAATTTATAGTAAAATAACAAAGTAACTTTTAAATATCCAAAACCCAAATTATTTCGTTATAAGGTAACCATTTATGCTAACGAAATAAAAGTGTGTGAAATACTAGTGATCATCATCAATATTGAATGTGTACAATCAGTAGCAATACCACAGTGTTTGTATGAAGGCAGATAAGAAGATTATATATATATATATATATATATATATATATATATATATATATATATATATATCCTTACTTAGGAGGTAACTATTGCTTTATTATGGTAAACGTTTTGAAGGGTACGTGGGCGGATACGGCTACATCTCGCGTTTGCGCTTAGTCTATCTAAGAATTTTTAAAAGGATTACCTGAGGCAGATCATATGGACTACATTTACAGCACAAGAAAAGGATTAATGAATGTGATAAGCAAGGATTAGCTTTAGGAATTTTATTGAACCAAAACAAGTACGGTTATCTCTTAAGTATACATTTTCTTTCCTTTACTGTTATTATTGCATTAAGTGCGGCTCATTTATAAAAAAGGTAATCGAACTTTAATCATTTTGTTGTGTTTAGTTTTAAGAAAAGGTAATAATTAGAAAACAGTGCAATGTTGGTTACACTCACCTCACATGCACACGTCCACGGGCATGCACCGACATACGAACGTACGAATACACAGGATCACAGATGTACAGTCGCGCAGACATGCAGAAGCGCACATGCACGCAGGTATAGTGAGACAGGTGAGAGACTTGCACACGTGCAGACGCACAAATTCACAGTCGCACAGACCAACAGAGGCACAGAGGCATACGCGCACAGACGCATCGACGCAGTGACGAATCGACACACAGAGAAACAGACCCACAGAAGCACAAACGTACAGACGTACAGACATACAGACGTACGTACACAGTTTTACAAACAGGCAGACGAAGAGACTCACGCACGCATGGGAGGCGGAACGCACGGACGCACGGACACACGCACGCACATGCAGTACTCTACACACACACACATGCACACACACACACACACACACACACACACACACACACACACACACACACACACACCACCATAGACACACTCACGAACGCAGACACGCACGCACGCACGTGCACGCACGCACGACGCACGGACACGGACACCCACAGACACACGCACACCCACAGACACACGCACACCAACACCCAATCGCGCGCACACGCACGCTCACACGCACACGCACACGCACACACGCACACCCTCACACACACGCATTAGAACACTCACACACAGCTTATATTAATGGAAAACTTTATTTTGTTATAAAATAAAGATACTGTTTGCATGCGAAAATGGCTACTGTAATTCATGCTTATATAAGAGATTCCCTGGTCAAGGAACACTGTAACTTTAATTTCCCTTACACATTCGATAATGCGCTATCAAAGAAAGTAATCTAATTCTGATTATAATTTTGCGTGTGTGTGTATGTATGTGTGTAGGTGAGTTTTCGTATGTGCGTGAGTGCGGGTGTGCATGTTTTCGTGCGTGCGTATGTTCTTGAGTCCGTGTGTGTGCGTGTGCATGTAGTGGGTGTGTGCGTGTGTGCGTATGTGCGTGTGTGTGCCTGCATGTGTGCGTGTGTGAGTGTGTGCTTGTATGCGTGTGTGCGTCTGGCGTGTGAGCTTGTTTGCGTCTGTACGTCTGTGCGTGTGTACGTGTATACCGGTGCGTATGTGTGTGCGTATGTGCATTTGTGCGTGTATGCATGTGAGCGTATGTGAATGCGTGCGTGTGCATTTTCCTTTAAATCCGTTTCATTGTGTCTTTCAATATATTTACTTTGGCAACTAAAGAACGTAAATCCACAAGAGACTATTGTCCTAATCACTATACAATAATGTTTATAGACGAAAATATTTACTTCAATAAAAAAATTTACTTAGAATATCGGTTGTATCTCCGTATCGTATTTAGATATCGATAAATCTTTGAGACGATATTTGTAGAAAATTTCATGGAGTACAATATTTCCTTCAAACCTATTTTTCTATTTTCAAAATTTAAGGTATAAAACAAATTAAAATTTAGTTTTTTTTACATTTTTTCAAAATCGATATCGCAGAATTTTTTTTTCGTAGCACACACTTTTAACTATCTTCTTCCAAATGTTCATTCATATGTGAAATCTTGCGGGGTTAAAACGTCTGCTTTGGCTGCGCTAGAATGCGTGTATCTGTTTTCATTCGCCTTTTTTTTAATGTGGTTATATCCAGATCGACATCATTCTCGGATTTAATTTTATACAATCGTCATCTTCATTATATTAAAATTTAAATACTTAACAACAATCAATATAAATTCATAAATATAGGAATCCTTTATCTAACAAAGTACGTTAAAATATAATTTTAATTTTCAAGCACTACTAAAGATTTTGAATAGTTCCAAATAAGAATTTATAACTAAAAATTACAGTTCTGAAGTTCTTTTGTGTTTTTACGTTAAATAATAAAAATATCGGATAAGCGTATCAACTCTCGAAAGCCACTCAAGCCTTTAATTCCGAAAGTAAAAGTGTTTTCGTGAAACGTCAGGAAATGTTCATATTCCATTCATAGGAATATTCGATTCTAACATTTTTAATTAATTTTTATTCAAAACAAGCAAATTGCGTAACAGTTAATTTGTAATGCAAAAATAGATGTAACTTCTAATATTTAAATTTCAAACCACATTTTAAATTACGATAATTTAAATAAATTTAGAATTAACTTGCGAATTGATTCACCATTTAACATTTTTTGATTACAAGGAAGAACGTTTATAATTTTGGTAGAATTACTAGCGTTAGGTTAATTTATGAATTAATTTGCATTAAGTGTAACTAAAATATTAAAATATTTTAACGATTGGTTTCAATTTAAAACACTGTAATGAAATGTTTATTTATTTATTTATTTAACTACCAAACCGTAATGAAATTAAGCTAGTTTAAATTAAATGTGATACACTTGTTCATATTAAATGGAAATTTTCGTTTTACAGATGAAAGCTCTCGTAAATTGAGAAAAAATTATATAAGATTGTAAGGTTCTCAAGCGCTTAATTTTTGAAATACGGTGTTAAAGTTTAAAAATAAAAAATCTTTTTTCTTTAATAACTCTGACACGACTTTAGTTTCATTTCCCTAATTTGGTATATTTACCAACTTTTGAAAGGCTCACGCTCTGGTGCACAATTTATTTGCGAAGTGCAGGAGAATATTGCTCCTCCCCCCACAGTTTTTACACCACAGACAGAATTACAATGATTTTCTGTTTTTTCAGTTCCTTGTTTATTTCCGTGTAGGAAACTCATAACCTTTGGCAATCTTAAATTTAAACGTTTTGTAACAACCTTTTTTTGTGGTTGTATTAAAAAGTACATTAATTTAAGAATCGTTCATTTATTTGGCGTAGTATTAGAAAAGTTTTTAATTATTAATATGTAGAATTGAGAATGGCAATTTAATTTGCATTTCCTAGAACATATCTTTTGGGTGTAATATTACATAAATAGATATAGTTCCCTTTCTTAAAAAATTGGATTTATATTATTGTATCCGCGCAACGCGTGAAGACTGTTAGGGGGAAATACTCATTTGAGTTATTCTGAAAGCTTTTTTTTAATTCACTTAATGCTGACTGTTACAGCAGTAAGCATGATTTTTACCTAATTTTTTATATTTTGTGCCATCATTGATGGTAAGTTATTTTCCAATTCATTATATTTAAAACTAAAGCTTTTTTTTTAAGCACTTTTATTTTTTACTTTTAATTACTTACTTTTAATTAGTCACTTTTACTTACTTTATAACACTTTTATATTTTATACGTTTACACCTTTTGCATACTTTAATAATGCATATATTTTTTAATTGTAATGGAATTAATTTTTAATTTTTACTTTTAAAGTACCATTTTTTAACTACCTTATTTTACTTGGTTTACATCATAAATCGCAATTTTTTTTGCATACTAAAAACTTCAAAGCAATGCATTGATTATTATGGATTCAAATTATTAAGAATAAATTACCAAGATAATTCCATTGGGGTGTGGCTGGTAACCTTAGATCTGGAGATTGCACCTCAATGATGCTATAATTATTTCATCCAGTTGACCGTTCCGTTTCATGTGTCACCAGTGGTAATTAATACATATACAGAACTGTTTAAAGGTACGATTTTTTAGTAATTAACGAATAGATTTAAGACTTTTCCATTACAATTGGATATTAAATAAACTTTAGTGTGTTTTGTAATTTTATTTTCATTTTGATTAATGTTGTATTATTACTAACAAACTTGGTTTAGCTGTTCCAATAACGTAACGTATTTTTAAAAACAGCTTGGCGCCCGAGGTATCATTTTATTGTTTTTATATTACATATCTTTCTTATTAATTAAGTATAAGTGAAAATAATTAAGCAGATGAGAAGCACGCAGTATTTCAGGTATGTTAATTAAACTCAGTATATTAGAACTCTCCCTATTTCATCTTCCGATTGAGTCGACGGCAGTAGCGATTGATATTTGGTAATTTTTTTATTAATTAAAATCATTCGATCAATTACAATCAATTTATTACATCATCGCTTTTGTTTTAATATTATAAGTTGGCCCAGTTTTAGTGTTTATACTTAGGCGGCCGCTTTTAATGTTACAGTTTTTGAGATAATCTAACCGTAAGTGAAAAGTAAATTATTTTTTTGTCGTTCCGAAATTAAATATATTGTTTCAGTCACCGTTTCTATGGATTGACGTTTCACTTTTAATCTCTAGGGATTAAAATAATGTGAAGCAAAACCTTGGCAACAACACAACCTACATATCTAACTAGATTCCTTATGACGAATCGCGCGCCATTTTACATCGGGATGAGTTTTGATACATTTAACCTCGGAATGACAAAATAGCATATATACTGCGGGACTGAGGAATCTTTTCTCTCTCATCGGTCCTCTAATATATAATATACTATTAACCAAACCAAAAACAAAAAAAAAATTTGGTCAACTATTTTCGCCAAAACTTTGTGTTTGTGGTTGCAGAATAAAAAGCATTAAACGCGTAGTTTAGAAAAAATTAGTTTACGTTTTATTATCTCAAAAACGATTACAATATAGTTAATTGCTATGAGTTTTTTACACGGAAATAAACAAGGAATTGAAAAAATTGCCAGTGGCGTAAAAATAGGTAGATAAAGGAACGTCATCCCCTTGTATCACGCCAATGGAAAATATACCCACAATTAATTTTTACAAGAAAGCGCTTGAGAACCTTACTGTCCATTTTGTATATTTATTAATTACTAAATATTGCGTATACTGTGAAGAATCTACCAGTTTTCAAAGAGTTTTGATATGTTTTATCGTTAAATTAGATTAGCATTATTCTTGCCATTATACCGCTTTGAATTATAATATCTAGGAAAATATATCACTAATTTGAGCATGTAAGTTCTCACTCCTAAAACAAAAGATTGAATAAAAAGTTTCATTTTCAAGTGGTTTTCTGATTTTTGTCTACATTTAGAAAGAAATTAGTGATTTCAATCGGACACAGTTCAATCCGTTTATCAGTTAAATTCATTATTAAATGATTTCTTTGCGTTACCGTTTTATTTCCAGTTGTCGGATATATACAATTTGAGGATTATGTATGTTTTGTTTAAGTATCTGTTTCCATTGCCTGCTTCTATTAATTGTATTTTTCGTATACATCCATAGTGAATATGCATTTAAGCAAACAAAAAATAGGCCTTTCGTATAACTTTTAGCATGCTTACTTGCCCGTAGTAATTTCAAAAAGGGTGATTTTATTCTGGTGTATAAATTTACAAACATTTAAAATCGCAATTTGTAGGTAACCTATTCAGAACCGAAATTGAAGCTGCAGTTTTGTCTACCCATAAGAGGTCTTAGCAATGCACAGATGGTCAGCATTTCGAGCATTTACGGGGGCATTAAAAACCTTCCTCCTTTAAATCGGTCCTTTTTAGGGCCACAACTTACATAATAGAAACAATTCCAGAAAAATATAGTTAAAAAAAATAAAAATTTAATGGATTTTCGTATAAAGTTTTCTTTGGCCGATATTTTAGGTTAAGAACAAGATATCGAGATGCGGTTTTCGCGAGCTTGTGTAGGCATCATTTAGCTATTTGTTCATGAAAAAAAGTCATAGCAATGCATTTCATTTTTTTGCGAAAATTAACCGTTTCTGTCGGAATGTCGAACAAAGCACTCTAGCGAATTTTTATATTACCTAAAATTCTTATTTCTACTTTTACTTCTACTCGTAGTATTCCTAGATTTCGCGTTTAGTTCAATCTCGGTTCTTTACTAGGAGGTTATTTATATTTGTATTACTTGGCATGTCTTATACGTCTGAATCCAATGAACGGTTGCTTTGTTGAGATATTCGGTAAAGCACCTGGAATAGAAACGTTAAGTTTTTAAGATTGTCGTATGTGCTATTCCGATTTTTAACTAAGTAAAGAAGCCGTAATAAGATCAGTTTTAGTATACTGGGTATTTCAAAAAACGTTCCGCTAATTTCTAGGGTAAATAGAATATTAAAAATAACGTTAGTTAGAAAACATGTGTCAGAAAATGCCTCCTTAAGAGTTTAAGATACCTAAATGAAATTTAGATCACAAATACCTTTGACTAGACCATTAAAGATAGTCTTGACAAATTTTAATATTTTGTACGGGAGCGTCGCTAAAGGGAGGGTGTCGCTTATTTTGCCTTCAAATTTTTTTTATGGGGATATTTTTAATTTTTTAGGCAAAAATATTTTTTAAACAATTTTCCATAAAAAAAGATGCTCTTGTTGAAAGCCAAATCATTACTGGTTTTGGAGTTGAAGTTTTAACATGTTTTACCAAAAATAAAAAAAATATTGAGTTAATTCGATTTACTTGAATTAAGTAGGCTTAGAGTACAGATTCGCGATTTTTGTTGTTTGACAGATTCGTTTGACACATTGTTGATAGTTTTGGTTTGTTTAACAAGTAATAACGCTTTTAAAACCTTTGAAAATGAATATGTACACTAATAGTGACTACACCGATATTTTGTTAACATTAGGGCAATGTGATGGAAATGCTAAAGCAGCGAAAAGAAGATATGCGGAACAATTTACAAGAAGAAGTGTTTCGGATTCATAAACATTTTTGAATTTAGTGAGGCGATACCGTGAGGCTGGAACCTTTAAGCCAAAAAAGGTAAACTCTGTTTGACCACGAGTGGCAATAATTCCTCAAGCAGAAGAAAATATTTTAAATCTAGTTGTTGCGGATCCTACGATCAGTGTAAGAAATATGGCAAAGGCAAGTAACGCAAGTGTTTCTAGCGTACATCGTGTATTAAAAGAAAAATTATTGCTCCCGTTTCACTACAGGCAAATACAAGAATTATTGCCTGTAGATTTTTTTTGATAAGAGACCTTTGCGAATCATTACACGACAGAATGAGAACCCTGATTTCTTACAAAATATTCTTTTCACCAATGAATCAACTTTTACTAAACAAAGTGTGTTTAATAGTCATAACAGTCACTTCTGGGCAGAGGAAAATCCAGAGGTTAAACGTAAAGCACATCATCAACGTAATTTTATGTTGAATGTATGGACTGCTTCATTATGCAACCGTCTCGTTGCATACCATATTTTTTATTGAAATTTAAATGGTGATATTTACTACGAATTTTTGGATAATCGTTTATTTCCGTTATTAGAAGATTTGCCTCTTGATCGACGAAGAAATATGGTTTTAATTCATAATGGTGGTCCACCTCATTTCAGTAGACAAGCTAGAAGAGGGCTCAACGAACATTTTCCAAATCATTGGATTAGTCGAGGTGCTGATGCTCTTATCCACTGACCACCAAGGTCCCCTGATCTAATTAGTTAAAGAAATAATATATTCAAGCGAAATAAATTCCATTGAAGTACTTCAAGCGAAAGTTGAAAATAATTTAAGAATGTTAATTCAAAAACCACTGCCACTCCAAAGGATTATGTTTTCACTAGAAAAACGATTATGTGTTCCTGAAGATGGTGGGCATTTCGAATATTTAATGTAAAAACCCGTACCTACTTATTCAATGTTTTTACTGTTTGTTTTGTGTTATTCGTTGTTTTTTCTTAATTATTTCTTTTGTCTGTTCTGTGTTGATAACATACAATTAAAACATTTTTTAAACTCTAAATAATTTACAATATTTTTACCTCATAGTTGTTTCTGAAACAATCATTATTCCCTGAGGTAGTTCGTTCTCGCCCATGAAAATTATTAATTGTTTAATTTTAAAATAATTTATTAATTCGGTCAGCATTACTTGTTAAAACCTCAAATAACTCCAAAACCAGTAAGTTCTTTGACTTTCAACAAGAATACCTTTCTTATGGCAAATTGTTTAAAAAATATTATTTTTGCCCAAAAAATTAAAATTGTTTCCATAAAAACATGTTTGGGGACAAAATAAATGCAACCCTGCTTTACTGACGCTTTATACAAAATATTAAAAATTTATCAACACTATCTTTTATGACCTAATCAAAGGTATTTGTGGTCTAAATTTCACTTAGGTCTCTTAAACCATTTCAGAGATAATAATTTAAAAAAAGTATTTTTGGGGCCACTTTTACAGGGCCGTATCTTCTTAAGGAGGCATTTTCGGACACATGTTTATTAACCAAACTAACGTTATTTTTAAGATTCTATTTACCCTAGAAATTAGCGCAAACGTTTCGTGAAACACCCTGTATAAGTTTTACTACTTCAATTTCGGTTTCCAATATTAGTTTTCTGTTCCAACTGAAAATAATAATGGACATACACGTTATTATAAGTAGCGACAAAGAAGGGATCTTTAAAACTTCGGTATGTAAATCAGTTAACTGTGATTTGCTTAATAATAATGCAAAATATACTTAAGCAGAGCATTTGTTTCTCCTTTTTCTAAATATTTACCACGCTTTTAATATGGTACAATTAAAATATCTAAAAAAAAATTTGTGATGTGGTAGTCAGTAGAAGCTTAAACTTTTCTTGGGACGTATCCACGATTCAAAATCGGAAAAAAGGAAACGGTTCTGTTTTTTAATGGAAGAATTTTGATTAGCCTGCGGATAGACCCCTAGAGATCATATTTTTATAGTTTGTCAAAATACTGTATTAGTATCTAAAGGTAATCAATTATTCAAATAGCTACATAAGTCTATTTTGTTATAATTGTGTAACATTAAGTTAAAACATAAGTTTAACATATAATGTGTTACTTACAGCATAGTGAAGATGTCGTTGGATCTTAAACTGTGACTTACCTGAAAAAAAGATAAAGTTAACATAAACATTGAGCTCAAAAAATTATAAATTTTAATTTGGTGAGAATGAATTAAACACAAATTTTCGTTTTCGTTTTAAAATAAGTTTAAGCTCGGCTTGATAGAATGTATCAACGCAATCAAAATTCTTTTGTTTCTACCAGTAAAGGTATCGGCCGCGAAGATACCTAATACGTGCCCTCATCCTTAGTAGGGAATAACCCCAGTAAATATACCACGTCCTAATAAAAGCTAAATCCCACTTATTGTAAAACACCACTCCTGTTAGTTAAGACCTGTTTTAACATTTATAAGCTTTTCATTCCACCTATAAGAATACGAAAGAGATGTGTGCGTGTGGTGTGTGGTGTGTGGTGTGGTGTGTGGTGTGTGGTGTGTGGTGTGTGGTGTGTGGTGTGTGGTGTGTGGTGTGTGGTGTGTGGTGTGTGGTGTGTGGTGTGTGGTGTGTGGTGTGTGGTGTGTGGTGTGTGGTGTGTGGTGTGTGTGTGTGGTGTGTGTGTGGGGTGTGGGGTGTGTGGTGTGTGGTGTGTGGTGTGTGTGTGTGTGTGTGTGTGTGTGTGTGTGTGTGTGCGTGTGTGTGCACGTGTGTGCGTGTGTGCGTGCGTGCGTACGTACGTGCGTGTGTGTGAGTGCGTGCGTGCGTGCGTGCGTATGTGCGTGCATGCGTGTGTGTGTGTGTGTGTGTGCGCGCGTTTGTGTGTGTGGGGGGCGTGCGTGCGTTTTACGTATTTGTGGTAGTTATCGGGATAACAAACCAATAATTTAGTGGTATATATATATATATATATATATATATATATATATATAGTTAAGTTTAAATAAATGCAGTGAATGATTATGTTGGTCTTCTGTTCTTTCATGCAAAAAAGTGTTTCTATAGTTATACCCCGTTAAATATTTATTTTATTAAAAAATGTCTGAAATAAAAGTTGTTAGTACATATACATCTCTTTATTTGCTTATTTACAAAAATATTGCAAAAATTGTGTACACTATTTATAGTTTACAATTGTCTATCTAATGTCACTCCTTTCCTTACTCCACCTGCACTGTCTTCCTCCCTCTTGTTTCCTCTCCCTGTTCTGTTCTTTTCCATATTTCTTCCATCCAATCCACTCCCCTTCCTTTTTTCCCCAGTATCTCCTAAAAGTTGTGTAGTATTTAGTTCTTTATTATAGAAATATATTTAGGTAGTGGTTTCTTAAAGAGCAAATGTGCAGCGAATATCACTACAATTTTTTTAAATCACAAGATACATTGTCCTCATTTGATAGAGATGTTTTATCTCTTTTCAATGATATAAAACTTGAATACTTTCACTGAACTAGTATTTGAGAAAAAAGTGATGATAAGTTTATTTTAATAGTCATTACCCTATACACCTACGATTTCTTTTAATTATCGAAAGAATAGATTGTTATCCAGAACTGTCAAGGTAGTACGATTACTTGAAGTACAAAGGTTACTTATTTACATTGGTTATCATCCACTTGTGAGTGAAACACACTTTTGAAATAAACTGAAATGGCTCATTTATCCTAAAGGCATCCTACTGCAATTTTAATGATAGCTGGGATATGGAGGAGTAAGGAGGACGCAGACAATTTGATTAATAGTTTTTACCACGAATTTCACATTATGCAATCAACTCTAAGTTGAGCAGAGCTACAGCTTTAAATAATGAAGAAAGAGAAAACGTGATGTCGACCGTCGTGGAAAATTTACATGTTTCCTTTAAACAAATTGCGCGAGATTATAATCCAAGCAAATCCACTGTATACAGCGTCCTAAAAACGGAAAAGTGGTACCTATACAAATCGTGTATAGTTCAAGAGTTATTTACAGACGACTTGGACCGCAGATTGGAATTTTGTGAAAAAATAACCCACCAACTTGAACGCAATTCAAATTTTCACAAAAATATTCTGTTTACTGACGAGGCAACGTTATGCTTAAACGATACGGTTAATTAAAAAACACTATTTTTCCAACACCACTGGGCACCACCGCATGGTGCGGAAATCAACAATTATCTAAATGGGCAGTTTGGAGGAAACTGGATTGGGAACCAAGGACTAATCCAATGCGCCGCTAGGTCTCCAGATTTAACGCCCCTTGATTTTTTCTCTGGGGTAAAATTGGAGACCTCACACACAAGTAGCCTTTTAATACCAGAGAAGAATTAGAAGTGGCGTTGCTAGGTGTATTTAACCAAATCCTACCTTTGTAATTAATAAATGCTGCAAGTGGGGTAAGGAAGAGGTGTAGAATCTGTTTGGAACAAAATGGGAAACAATTTGAACATTTACTAACGTAAATGTTTTTTTTGCATTTACTGTTACTATTTATCTGAGTATATTTGGATCAGTATTAATACTCTTGTTATGTTATTTATAATATTTGTTTGTTTTATTCACATAAGTTTTCGATCACGTTCGATGTTTTTTGTTTTCATTTGTTGTTTCAAATCAAAAATATTTGGAGCTAATAAACATTTCCAGATAAGTAAGAAATTATCGTTTTAAATCAACTTACCGGTGCGTACCAAGACCCAAGTTTTATAATTTTACGATCTTGATCAGTGCTTGGGGTCTGTAATGCCAAAAATCTTTATTTACATACCAATTTCACTAGGAAAACGGACCAAACTATTTGATTGGTGGAAAATAACAATTTTTCTGGTTTCCAAGTGCTGGTTATCGTTTGGAGTTTGTAATGTCTTAAATTTATACAACAGTTTCACTGCAAAAAGCGTAAACACTATTTTATCAGTGGGCAAGAACCATATTTTATAGTTTCATGGTATTGGTTCTCGTTTGGGGAAAATCATGCCCAAAATCTCAATGTATACACCAATTACATTTTAATTAATAATATCTGATGTCACTGCTGTCTAAGATGGTGAAGATTGAGACCATCCCTTTCACCTGAATCAGAAACCGCGCATAACATCAAGTTGAAATTTTCAGATTAGATTGCTATCTAATCAATAATAAAGATAAAGAAATAACAAACTACTGCAGCTGATAGTACTAATGAAAATGAAAAAATAAGTTACTATAAACACGGGTCCGAACTCCCCTCATTTAGGGATACAGCGTATTTAGTTCAGAAAAAATCCTTTTTGCGATAATTCAATAACGACCGCAGGTATAACGGAAAGGTGCAATTGCATGATGAAAGCTAAATTTTGATGTAACTGACCATAACTGGAACGCCTCTGACATTTTGTCAAATTTATGGATTAATTTACATTTTTTTTTGAAAAAATGTACTCCTATTCTGAAGCTCTAAACCTTACCAATTCGATAAAAACTGCTCCAAATAATATGGTATGTATGCTTTTTTCACCATTTTGGTGAATTTCTTCAATAAAAGTTCCGTTACTTTTGAAGACATCCCTGTTAGTATGAAAATTAAATCTTGATACGTACTAAGTCGTTTTTCACGAAGTCTGCCAGATTTAGAGCTCCAAAATACGAGTACCATTTTTCAAGAAAAATCTTCAAAAAATCCAAGTTAATTCAGAAAATTGTCAGTGACATTCCAGTTAGGTTCGTTGACGTATGAGACCATCCTAGAAACTGCGCGACTGGAATGTTTTTAGATATTACAATTACATAGAAATTTAGCTTTCATTGTGCAATCTCACTTTTCTGAGTCGAATTTTTATATCTTCCGCTGTTATTGAATTATTGCAAAAAAAATTATTTTTTTCTAGATAGAGTTTTTCTTATTATTTTCATTAATACTATCTGCTGCCCCAGTTACACTTACTCCGGGTCACTCTTTAGTTTAAATTATATGGCGCTTGTATCGGTGTCTATACAAATTCTACGCAAATGCCCATCTAACTACATGTCTTTCTTTCATATTTGAGTTTTTTTATTGATATATAGGAGTAACGATGAATCTAAAATCTAGAAACGTCCGATATGTTTAATTGTATGAATAAAAAAAAAGGTACCACTATAATTCCAGATTTCTAAGACTGTTACGTAACTGCATGTTTTCAAAAGCGGTTACCGTTCAATTCATATTTTAATTAAAAACGCACGAAAAAATAAAATCTTGACCAGCTTCTGGAAAGATACGTATAAACTAATAACGTAGTGAAACGTTTCGGCCAGATCATTTTTAGCTCTGTCCTTCTGGCGTCAGATCATTTCGGCGCCAAGACGATTCAACACCAAAACGGTTTGCTTTGTTCACCTAAGGATGACTATTGAAATTGCCTCAGCAACACATTCGTGTCTTAAAAGTTAAAGTCCTTTTATAAGGGTGCGATTCTTGAAATTTCCAGAACATCTAGACGTTTAACAGCGTATTGATCAAGCATCGTGAAAAAAGGAACATATTCTTGCAAGGAAGTGTCATCAGCTATTATTTTTTACCCAAAATCTCTATTTTCTTTTTGGTGGGCAAGAACCAAATTTTATAGTTTCACAACGTTGGGAAGTGATAGCCTATATATATATATATATATATATATATATATATATATATATATATATATATATATATATATATATATATATATATATATATATATACTCTGTATACACTTGGAAACAGTAAAACTATTTTCTCTACGGACAAGTACAAAATTTTGTAGTTTCACAGCGTTGGGTACCGTTCTGGAGCTCTAATGCCCAAAATCTCTATTTATAATTTCATAATATCGTCCGGGGTACGATTTAACCAGTAACCGGTCTGATCGCTAAGGTATTACTCAAGAGAACAATACAATTACCTCGAGTGCACCTAGCTACAAGGGGCGGTCAAGGTCGAAACAGACAGGCCCCGCTGCTGACGACTGTGCAAGCAATAAATGGGAAGTCGGTACGTAGCGTGTTAGAGGTATGCATGGTAAAGAATTTGAAAGTGCGAATGTAATGTACGAAAGGCACCTTGATATTCTGGGTGTATCGGAGACAAAACGCAAATAAAAGGATGCTGTGGAGATGTAGGATGGCAACCTAGCACTATGGTCAGGAGTTGAGACTGAAGTGCATGGGGTGATCGTAAGTAAAACAGTGAAAAGATGTGTTAAACAGTACGAATTGGTATCTCCCCGGGTAATGTGGGTGTGAATGCAGGTGGAGTTTCGAAGAATTTTTCTTATTGCATGCTGTGCAACGGTGAATGGAGAAAGAGGCTAGGATCGTGATAACTTCTGGAATGAAGTAGAGAAGGTGTTGAACGTATGTAAGCCAAGCGTAAGAGTAATGGTAGTAGGGGATAAGAACGGATGGGTGGGTGTACAGAAAGAACATACTGAACGCGTTCTAAGAAAGTTCGGAGACCAAAGAGTCAAATAGAATGGAAAACGCCTGGTGAACATATGTGTGGAGAGAATCCTGTTTGTATCTAATACGTGGTTTAAACATAGAAATGTGCATATGTATACCTGGCAAAGAGGCGAATCTAAAAGTATGATTATGTGAATTGTTCAATGTATGCCTGATGTGTGGAAAAGTGTCGAGAGATTGGAAGAGTGCGATCATTATACCACTGTATTGTAAGAACTACAGAGGAATAAGTTTGCTCAACGTGCCTGGTAAAGTATTTGGAAGAATAGTGATTAATAAAGTACGAGAAACTACACAAAGTAAGATTTGGAATGTGCAGGGTGGCTTCATGCTAGGGAGAGGATGTGTTGATCAGATGGTTGCTCTCCAGCAGGTGATTGAAAAGTGTTTAATTTCAAAAAGGAAGCTGTACTGAGCGTTTGTAGATCTAGAAAAAGCATACGACAGAGTGAATAGTGAAAAGCTGTCCGAAATATTAAATGAATATGGCGTAAAAAAAGGTCTAATAAGCGGAGTAAGGGCAGTATACAACGGTCGTCGGGCATGTGGTAGGGCGAGATAAGGTATGATGAATACCTTAATACTGAGCAAGGAGTGGGACAAGACTGTATGCTGTCACCGTGGTTGTTCAATATATATGTGGACAAATGTGTTAAGCAAGCATGTACCGAAACAAATGGTGTAATCAGATGACACAGTCTTATTAAGTGACAGTGCGGATGAGCTACAAACTGCTCTGAGAAAGTTTGATACAGTCTGTGAGAGGATGGCCCTAAAGGTAAACGTGAACAAAACTAAGATTGTGGTGTTCAATCTGGAAAGTAGAAAGGAGAGCTCTACTCTGCTTTCTACTTTGCTCTGCAAGATGAAGTTGTGGAGCAAGTGGACGAGCTGGTATATCTGGGTAGAATTTTTACTGCAGATGGTACAACGGAGGGCGAGATTGGACGAAGGGTTAATGCTGGAAATAAAATGATTGGAAGTATGTGGATGATAATGAGAAACGAAAGCATGAGTCTAGCTGCGAATTGAGCAATATACAATAGGGTGCTTTTCCCGTCAGTACTGTATGGAAGTGAGACATGAGTATTGCAAAAAAAGCACGAATGAAAAATAAATGCCGTGGATATGATGTTTCTGAGAAGCGCATGTGGTAAAACGAGTAGGGACAAGATAAAGAACGAGTGCATAATGACAGAGTGTGGCGAGGGAAATACGATGATGGACAGATATAAAAGTAGTACATTACTTTGGTTTGGTAACCTTGAGAGAATAAACAACGCAAGAGTAACGAAACAAATATATGTGGGTGTGGTTAGAGGTAAGGTAATACCCAAAATCTTTAAACATCAATTTCACTGCAAAAACGGTCAATACTTTTTGCGTTTGTAAGTGTTAGCCATCGTATGGGCTTTGTAATGTCCAAAATCTTACAAACCGATTAGACTGGAATATTAGTCATCGTTTTGAGCCTATAATTTTTATGTACAATCCAATTTCACTAGGAAAAAGGTAAAAACTCTTGGTTCGACGTGCAAGGATTAAGTTTAGTTTCATAGTGCTAGTCATTGCTCTGGGAACCTAGTCCAAAATTTGTATTTATGCAAACCAAGAACCAGATTTTATAGTGTCACAATGTTGGTCATGGTTTGGGGTTTGTAATGTCCAAAACATAATTTCTACAACAATGGCGTTGGAAAACGGGTAATGCTATGTTCTCTACGGGAAGGAACCAAATTTCATAGTTTCACAATGCTGGTTATTGTTTAGGGCATGTTAGGCCCATCACCTTGTAACAACCCATTTTGAGTTATATTAAAATATACCGTAATTTATATTCTTCGTTCATTTAGTTGTAAATATAAGAAAAAAGTGTTTAATTATTGAATTCTAGGCATGTGTTGGGCAACATAATTTTCATTTTGGTGTAACTTAAGTGTATATACTTCTTAATGGTTTATACTCCCACTTCTTTAATTTAGGCAGGCAGGCAGGCGTCATTATCCGACTTCCAAAGCGTCCATTTTTTCACTTCCTAATGAATGTTGTGTTTTTTAGGAAGCCTTTTTTTGGGTTTCCACCTAAATTTTGTGAAAAGTGCTATTGATTTAATGGTAAGATATATTTTAACGCATTATATTGAAAATTAAAACATTTGCTTTTTGCAGGCACTTTGATTTACACTTTTATTACTTTTACTTTTCTACTTTAATTACATTTTAGGTACACAATTAATTCTACTGTTACGTACGCTTTCATTTTATGATTGCAATTTTGCATTCAATGCTGATCTGAATTTTGATCACAATTTTTTATTTGAAATTTATAAGAAATAAAATTCCATTTTGGTGGTTTTCAACGTAAAGCATAGTTATTTCGAGATGTTGCGCAATATTGGTGCAAAAATGACATCACCTTGGTTTACATTTCCGTAATCGTTTAGACACCAGAGGTTATTAAAAGGTTTGCGCACCAAAATGTTACCAACAGGTATTTATATCCATAATTTAGTAATTTAAGGCTAATTTTAAGATATATTTTATATAACCCTAAATTTAACTGTTAATAAACGTCATAGTCTGTATTTTTTTTATTTTTTACAAATTTTTATTGTAAATCTCGGTTTAGTTATTCCGAGCATAATTAAAAAATAACTTGTCCGAGATTATTTTTATTAGTGTTACATTGCGATTTTTTTTCTATTGATGTTATGTGGAAATAGCATAAATTGTGATAATTAAGCAAAACAAAAGATTGAACTACCCTACCTTAAACTACCTACTGAGTCAAAGGCATTATTTTTGGTGAAGGGGTTGTATCTCGAGTTAACGATTTGTTAGGAGAACATTTTATACCCATGTATTAAATTTTTTAAACCACTTCAACCACTATTGTATAACCTTTAAACACCAATGTTACTGGGGAAACTGTTAAAACTATTCCCTCGATCAAATCTTAAATCAAATTTCGTAGTTCTCAGGCAATGGTCATCGTTTGGGCTTTGTAATGTCCAAAATTTCTATTTATACACCAATTTCACTGGAAAAACCAAATATTATATTATACTTTACAGTGTGGGTATTGATTCGAGGTCTAAAATATCTACCTATACACTAATTGCATTGAAAAACCGTTAACACTATTTTGTCGGTGGGATGACTAATTTTGTTTAGTTTCATTATGTTTATTTGCGCACCACTTTCACTACGAAAGTAGTAAAAAGTATTTGCTCGGTGGGTAAGGACTAAGTTTGACAGCTTCACAGTATTGGTAATTGTTCTGGGGCTGTAATCCCTATTTAGGCACCAATTGCATCAGAAAACGGTCAAAATTATTTGCTCAATATGTAGGGTCCAAATATTATAGTTTCACGGTCATGGTCTTCGTTTGGTGTCTATAATACTAAATAATCCGTGTATTTTAATTTTACTGGAGAAACGGTAAAAGCCATTTGATCGATGGGTAAGGACTAAATTCTATAGTTTGAGGGTTGGTCATTGTTAGTAGTCTTTGATGCCCAAATCTATACTTATACACTAATTGCATTAGAAAGCAGTCAAACGACTTGCTCAATGAGCAAGAACAAAATTTTATATCTTCATAGTATTATTCATTGTTTCAGATTTGTTTGTCCAAAATCTATGTACACCAATTTCATTGGAAAAATGGTCAAAACTATTTGATCAATGGGCAAGAACAAAATTTTAGGGTTTCACAGTATTTCACCTCGTTTGAGACCTGTGATGTGGAATATTTTTATTCACTCACCAACTTCATTGACGAAACGGTCTAAACTATATATTGCAAATATGCATTTCATGGAATTCTACTCATGAACAATTTGTCGTAAATAACTGGCGTCAAATTTAATATCTAGCAAACGTGAAGGTTTCGCATAACTTATTATATCCTGAACTATTATGTTAGGTGTACACAATTTTCCTCAGTTTTTTTTATCAAAAATTGAGCATTCCTTGTGAAAGATCGGAACCTACTGTTTTATTCGAAATATTTTCCATCGGTTGCCACTACTTTTGCCCATCCTTATGGCAGAGTTACGAATATCATGTCGAAAGAATGTTTCATCTTTTGAGACTATCCATGAATCGATCTAATTTTTATGGTACGTTCATCTGGTGTGAGGTGTTGCTCCAGCAGGCCATACATCATGGATCGAACCAAGTGGAAATCAAAAGGAGAAAGGTCAGGTGGTCCCCATGATTTGTTTTTTGGGTTATGATAGTCAATCCATTTTTCATCACCAATAAGTATACGGCGCAGAAACCCCTTTCGTTTATGCCTGGCAAGCAGCATATCACATCAAAAATCGACGTTCAACGTTTCTCGGCATCAGTTCATATCATATTTCAATCGATGTGAATATTGAGTCACTCCTTATGTAAGTGCAAGTTGTTTTTGCGCTTGGCACGAATCTTGACCTAATGGTGCTTCCAATTCGTACACTTTCGACTTTTCGCTACGTTCTCTGCCGTCGATGTCAAATTCATCATTCTTAAACTTTTGATAGCACTCACGACAATTTATCCCATTTAAGGCAGCCTCACCATATGCATCTATAAGCAACCGATGGACCTCACAGCTGGAGATGTATTCAAATTGAAGAAGTAAATCAAATGTTCCCGCAAATGACGCTTATACGGCTCAAAACTCGACATTTTCCTACACAGAAGCATATATTATAGTGATAAAAAATCACTAATATTTTAAGGTTATGTTGTTGTCAGGTGTCCAACCTTACGATAACCGTAACTTACTAATGGTACTAACTTTTATTAAACGGCGGGAAATATATTTATTGGCTACTCGTTCTACCCTAAATAGGTTTTCCCAACGACCCCCCACTATCAGAAAACCGAAAATATTTCTAAATTCGCCGGTACCCTTCGATTTTTGTTCTTGGAGGGAACTTTTGGTGCAGTCAAGCCAACTCAATATGTCCATCCCCTAGCAACCCCAACTTTAAAAATTCAAATGCAATTACCCCCCTTGTGATACATCATTTTAAAGCCCTTTTCATTGCGAATACACTGATGCATCGTTTTTAGAAAAGTTCACAAACCAACGTATGCGTTGTAATTTATACACAAATGCCCTACTTCATTTAAGTGCTACACACGACTTCATCACCTATTACCCTCCAACCTACATAAGTAGGCAATCGACTTTTTCCACTATCGCTAAATCGACTTATATGTGTGGATGTATGTTAGTATCCACGAAAACTCCAGAACGAAAATACCTACGTACCTAAATTTTGTATTTAAGTTTGTTTTCATTTGGCGTAAAGCTGATTAGATTTTGGGAGAAATCCAACAGCAGTGAGGGGGGTTTATTAGGGGCAGTTTTTAGTTTTTATCAAATTTTTCTAAAACAGCAGCATATTTCAAAGATATAAAAATACCTAAATATAGACCTTAAAATTGTCGATTAATTATGTTGTACGCAATTTTTTGATATGACGCGTAATTTAGCGGCAATTCCTACGGTAGAATTTAAGGGTTAGTTCAAATTTTTTCATTATCTGAATAACGATTAAGTTTATAAGAAAAAGTGTAGACGTATCTTTAAAAAAAATTAATTTTACATAAATTTTCTTCACAAAGCTTTTTAATATAAAGGGCAATAAATGTAAAAATTCAACAAATTTGTTTGAAAATGCTGAAGCTGTGTTATCGATATTTTTCTAAAAACAGGCTTTGAAATATTTGTTACCTTAACATGTATTTATGTCTATGAATCTGTATCTGACGTAAAGTGTTAAACGTCATTCTGAGATAGAGTACTATTTTTGTATTTACAGTGTTGCCTGTTTTCGTTATGAACGTAAAGGTTTCATAGCTATGCTAAAAACATTGAAATTCAAATTACTTCATTTCTTTTAATTTAATTTAGCATCTAGATGTTTATTAACCTCTGTCTGTCATGAAGTTTGAAACGATTACTCGCTTCTTATAAAAGATGTTGCATAGTTATCCTAAAAAAAATGTTATTAAAACTATTTCATTTCTTTTAATTTCCATTTTGTAGGTTGGCAGGTCGGGTGGTGTTCCACACGATATTTTTTAATGGTGTGTCGATCAGTTTACAAAAAAGTCACAAATAAAAAGCTGACTCTCTGACCCATATAACCAGTAATAAGGTAAAAACGAAGGTTTTATTCATATATTTATAAATGTTTGTGGTACACAATAAATTAACATAAATAATTCTGGAAAAGTAAAATTAATCGTATGTAAAATAAAAGGTAATGAATGAAAAAAGTAAACTGTGGTCAATAAATAATAACTCAAAGTTAATTCGGGTTTGGGACTTGAACCCCGGTTGGTTCGGCAGCCTTCAATGCAGCCGGCCTAGTTGGGTTATAGACGATTCCTTTTTCTTCGGCTAGAGATTTTTCTATTTTGTAATGTTTTTGTAACCACAATCAGATTTAATATATATATGTGTGTGTGTGTGTGTGTGTGTGTGTGTGTGTGTGTGTGTGTGTGTGTGTGTGTGTGTGTGTGTGTGTGTGTGTGTGTGTGTGTGTGTGTGTGTGTGTGTGTGTGTGTGTGTGTGTGTGTGTGTGTGTGTGTGTGTGTGTGTGTGTGTGTGTGTGTGTGTGTGTGTGTGTGTGTGTGTGTGTGTGTGTGTGTGTGTGTGTGTGTGTGTGTGTGTGTGTGTGTGTGTGTGTGTGTGTGTGTGTGTGTGTGTGTGTGTGTGTGTGTGTGTGTGTGTGTGTGTGTGTGTGTGTGTGTGTGTGTGTGTGTGTGTGTGTGTGTGTGTGTGTGTGTGTGTGTGTGTGTGTGTGTGTGTGTGTGTGTGTGTGTGTGTGTGTGTGTGTGTGTGTGTGTGTGTGTGTGTGTGTGTGTGTGTGTGTGTGTGTGTGTGTGTGTGTGTGTGTGTGTGTGTGTGTGTGTGTGGGTGGGGGGGGTGGGGGCGGGCGGGCGGGCGGGCGGGCGGGCGGCGGGCGGGGCGGGCGGGCGGGCGGGGCGGGCGGGCGGGCGGGCGGGCGGGGCGGGCGGGCGGGCGGGCGGGCGGCGGGCGGGCGGGCGGGCGGGCGGGCGGGCGGGCGGGCGGGCGGGCGGGCGGGCGGGCGGGGCGGGCGGGCGGGCGGGCGGGCGGGCGGGCGGGCGGGCGGGCGGGCGGGCGGGCGGGCGGGCGGGCGGGCGGGCGGGCGGGCGGGGCGGGCGGGCGGGCGGGCGGGCGGGCGGGCGGGCGGGCGGGCGGGCGGGCGGGCGGGCGGGCGGGCGGGCGGGCGGGCGGGCGGGCGGGCGGGCGGGCGGGCGGGCGGGCGGGCGGGCGGGCGGGCGGGCGGGCGGCGTGCGTGGCGTTCGTGCGTGCGTGCGTGCGTGCGTGCGTGCGTGCGTGCGTGCGTGCGTGCGTGCGTGCGTGCGTGCGTGCGTGCGTGCGTGCGTGCGTGCGTGCGTGCGTGCGTGCGTGCGTGTCGTGCGTGCGTGCGTGCGTGCGTGCGTGCGTGCGTGCGTGCGTGCGTGCGTGCGTGCGTGCGTGCGTGCGTGCGTGCGTGCGTGCGTGCGTGCGTGCGTGCGTGCGTGCGTGCGTGCGTGCGTGCGTGCGTGCGTGCGTGTGCTGTGTGCGTGTGTGTGTGTGTGTGTGTGTGTGTGTGTGTGTGTGTGTGTGTGTGTGTGTGTGTGTACAGGGTGGGCCACTACCAACGGACGGTCTTTTGTATGTGGGCAATACGTTTTTTCAAATTTATTTTTCAGGGGGGTTATGTATATCAGTAGTAGTCATGTTTTAAAATTATTTGCGTTCAATTTTGGATAGTACTGTAAAAATAAGGTGCACATTAATTGATCCCTATAGGTAAAGATTACAGTTTTCGAAACATATTGAATATTATGTAAATAATAGGTTTTGAAAGAAAATCATACTGACCGAATCAATTAAATTAGAATGACAAAATTCTAGTTTAAATATTAAAGTTGTTACCCTTTGCTATAGCAAATGATTCTTAATTCCTTACAGGGTGTTCAAAATTTTCAGTTGTAAAATAATTACATTCAAATCACATTATCTTTGTAGATTTAAATGTAACACACCATATTTTATTAATCTACATTATTGAAAAAAACATTCTCTATCATTTGCTATATGGGTTTCCTATACCTAAATATTAGTTTTTTTGTTATTCAACATTTTCTTAAATTTAATGTGTTTATTTATAAGATAAACGAAATATTCGAATAATTATTATCATTTTTATTCTTAAGACTCAATTAAACTAAAGGTTATTAACTAAAAAAATAAAAACTGCAAAATATTTTTTTTTTAATGAGAGAAGTAATAATTATAATAACAAAAACGAACAAGACGCTAGGAAAAAATTAATTTTACTCTAACATATGCTCAAAATGTCTGCCATCTACCTGAATACAACAATTAATTCTATTTTCAAAAGATCTTATTTTAACATTTCCGGCGTTGAATGCATTAGAAATTCTTATTTTCATATCCTCGGGAGTAGTGGGGACTATTTGATTTGCTATATCCCCCATATACTGAAATCCATTGTTGTAACATCTGGGGACCTAGGTGGCCAATTACAAAGACCACCGCTGCCTATTCACCTATTTCTAAATTTTCTGTTCAGATACTCTCTAACAGGTCGGGCAAAATGGTTGGGTGCTCCATCCAACTGGACCCACATTTTTTTTCGTATATTTAATGTAATATGCTCATAGAGTATCCAAAAATCACGTTTTAAGAAATTCAAAGATTTTCTTCCATGTAGGTGGCCATCAAAGAAATATGGTCCAATCACATAATCGCCTAATATTCCTGCCAAAACGTTTACAGTCCATCAGTGTTGGCGATCAACAGTACGAAGTAGATGTCTGTTTTCAGTATCGTAATAGTGGTAATTACGCCTATTTACTATACCATCACTCTGAATAGTGCATTCATTAGTAAATTCTACGAATTTAAAAAAAATCAGGATCTCTGCCAGCCTTATCAATGCCCATAAGCAAAAGTTTAAACGCAGATTACAGTCCCTTTCAGACAAACGTGGATGTAACTGAGTATGATATGGATAATATCCATTTTTTTAAGCATCCTACGGACACCTGATCGACTGATACCTGTTTCATTCGAAATTTTTCTAGTACTTGTATGAGGGTCATCAGAAACAGAGAGTACTACATCAAACTCATTTTCATTATTCCCAGTAACCTGTTTTGGTTTATTCACCTTCTGATATGCAACTGACCCAGTAGCACAAAATCTATTCAATAAACTTTCATTTTAAACTATTTTTAACAATTTAACAATAAATAAAATTATTGCACACAATAAGTTAGACACTTTAAAAAAACAATTTTTAATTGTATTATGTCTAAAAAAACAGCAACCCACTAGATTAGTTTAAATTTTTTTGTTATAAGGGATTACATTAAATTTACGAAATGACAGAAAGCAACCTACTAGATTGAATTTTAAATTTTTGTTGTAATGTACGGGATTTTACCTTAATTTTTGTCACTCTAATTTGATTGATTCGGTCAGTATGATTTTTTTCGAATACCTATTATCTTCATAAAATTCAAAATATCTAGAAAACGGTAATATTTACCTATAGGGATCATCTATTAAAGTGTACCTTATTTTTACAGTACTATCCAAAATTGGACGAAAATACAGAAGGTTCCGTTAAAAAAAACATAAGTTTGATAACCCACGCTTTTTGGAACACCCGTATATACGAAAATAATTTTAAAATGTTGCCACTACTGATATACATAACCTTTCTGAAAAATAAATTTGAAAAAACGTATTGCCTAGATACGTACCATTGGTGGTGGCCCATCCTATATATATATATATATATATATATATATATATATATATATACATATATAAGGATCTTTTCTCCAGATTAATTGGATAATTACACTAAATGGGTAAGTATCATTTACTTTTATAACACTTTAAGTAAATACAAATCACGGTTGTAGGTTAACTTGTTGATACAGAACCTCCTGGTGGGACTGGTAAATAATTAATTCTATGTTAATTATTTTCTAGTAATTCGGTCTGGATGGGTTTTAGTGTAATCGTAGTACGGGATTAATGCTCTTACAAAACTTTGTCAATGTCAGAATAGCATAAATGGCTTTGATTGCATGGGCAATGCAAATGCAACTTAAATAATAAAATTACGCAGATAATTAATACTTGTAACTAAATTATTACTTAGACTTAAATCATATGTTCAGGTTCGAAACGGTTGCTTGAATACCGAGATATTTAGTACTCAATTTATTCGCGTTTTACTAAACGCAAGTAAAATATGCAAACAGATGTGGTCAATTGATGTCAATAACCTATTTTAATTGAATTTATTTCTATAAATCGAAAGTTTAGGTAACTATAGTCTGTAAAAATAAAGATTTTCTATTTCGGCTTAGCGCTTTATTACTCTGAGACATTGGAAATATACAGCCGTTTCTTTCTCGCGACAATGGAAATGTGATCCTATTCCAGAAGTTACCAAACGTTTTCAATTAACTCAGTTCGATACTGAATTCAATATTCCGGTATCTCAAATACTTTTCCAGATATTAAATTTCGAAATTATCAAATTTTATCTTTTTGATAAGGCCAGATTTTTTTTATACTTTCGTTACGGCGGTATTCGAAGTACGTTTTTTAAAAAGATTTTGAGGCAATGTATTATTTTGGGGTGTAAATACGCAAATAGCCACCTATTATAATAGATTAAATAATGACGAATTGATTACCACTTTTTGTTTTGTTTTATTTACAAGAATGTACGTTATTTTCTGCATGTACAATTAATGTCACTATTAGTAAACAATAAAAACTGGTTTATGCATATCAATACCTTTTTAATTACAAATTAATGATTTCGTTGTTGCACATTTCAAAATAAATGTATTATATTAAGTAATAGACCTCTGCATCCACACACAAAAAAAACTTTGCAACATAGTTAAAATTAAAAATCGTTCAAAACGTTTTATAACTTCTGGAATAGAATTAAAATTCCATTGTGTTTACCTCTCGCGAGCGGTCTTAAGTCATTGAGCAGGTAATTTACGCTTTCATTTAAATCGCGTACGTTTCTATTGAAACTCAAACGTTAGAATGAAACGGCTGTATATTCCCAATGTCTCAGAGTAATAAAGCGCTAAGCCGAAATAGAAAATCTTTATTTTTACAGACTATATTACTACTTTGCTTTTTGTTGAATCGGGATGGTTTAAATTGTTACGTTTTAATGTCGTTAAAGCGTATAAACGGATTGCTTATAATTTAGATAATTTACTTATTGTAAACGTATTCGTTTTATTATAAAGTCTTTGTATTATTCAATTATTAATTAATTTTCACTTTAAAGGGGCTGTTTCGGAATTCTGGTCTAATTATACAGGTGGTTCTTAATGCGGGCCGGATATAAATATATACAGAAGGTTTCATTTTTGTTATATTTTTAGCCAGGCATACCTCAGCTGACTAAAGGTAACGTTCTTGGTTCTAGATAATGACAGTCAATGCGGTCAACTATAAATACTCAAATAATCTTAGGCTGCCGCCGGCGTTACTCAACAAATGGCCCGCACTCAGTACAGGTTGCTAATACCTCTTTTACGTTCGATTAATTTTATAAGGATTTCGGTGACAGGATCGACAGGTTATAAAATAAAACTTTCTCTTCTATACTTCGCACGGAGCTGGGTTTTGGCAAATTAGACGCGATGTCTTTTGCACATATAGAGAAGGAGGCTGGTGCGTACGCAAACGTGACGTTTGTTGACGCATTTGGATTCTGAAATTTAATAAGTTCTTGTATAAATTATTATCAGCATAATTTTAAAATAATAAAAATTTATTCATCTTACTCATTTATCTGCCTCATTGCAAAGAAAAACAAAGAAAAATTTACACGAATTCAAACATTATCTCTTTTTAAAATAACAAAACGTCAATGTCTTTTGCTTGTGACCACGGCACCCTTAGTTTCAGCCTGTTGTCGAAAGTGTAAACGTGTTATTGAAATGGTTTATTCTATCGCGGAAAGAGTAGTCATTGGTGCAATTTACTATCGAAATCATGATTGCGCTAGAGCTACAGCACGAATTTTCAATGCGGATTATCGGGAAAAAACGTAAGCCACCAGTCCCTTATACAACTGACGGACAAGCTCCTTGCAACGGGTTCGGTTTTAAACAAGAAACGTAAAAGTAATTAGCCCAGTTCGAAATGAAGCAGTCGAAGTGGCAGTGTTGGGTCACGTACAGATGAACAATTAAAACTGTGTCTCAAGCTTCTGGCGTATCCCGTTCCAGTGTTCATCGAATTTTGAAAAAATACAAGTTTCATCCATTTAAGATAATGCTGGTTCAAGAGTTACATGAAGATGACTTTGATCCCCGTAACCAATTTTGCGAATACTTTAGTGAACAACTTCTATGGAACAATGCATGTTTCTCCAACGAATGCACATTTATGTTATGTTTATGTTACTGGAGTGATACTAATCCTCATTTAATCAGGAAATTCCATACCCAGACTCCTACAAAATTGAATGTTTGAGCAGGAATTTTGGGCGACCATATTGTTGTACCACTTTTCATTGAAGGTAATCTCAATGAAAACGCCTATTTAGAATTACTAGATGGTACAATTAATCCTATGAGAATAGAGTTGTTGGAAAGTGACTACAACTAAATGGAAAATGAAATAACTTTCCAACAAGATGGAGCGCCCCCCCCCTCCCCGCCACCAAGATCTCCAGATTTATCGCCTTTGGATTTTTTCCTGTGGGGACATTTAAAATCACGAATGGACGCCTCGCAGCCTGAACCATTAGAAGTGCTACGCCAGAGAAATGTAGAAGAATTCCGATTAATAATAGCATATGTCTTGAGTTATGTTCAAACAGAATTTGAAAACAGGCTGCATTATTGTATGCAAGTTAACGGTGTTCATTTTACCATCGTTTTTACTGAAATCCGATAATTTATTTTACAACCTAATTCCATGGAAAACCCAATATTGTTGAGATGAGATAAAATTTTCTCATGAAACATATAGAAAGCAACATTATACCAACAATCATAAGTTAATGAACACCAAACATTAATTTAATTAATTGTTATTTGACAAGGTATTCAGTATTAGATCAAATTTGTATTGTGGTGTACGTGCATATGATACTTACTAAACACGCAAATTCTCATACTTTACCTAGAAATAACTCAATTTCGATTACTTTGGTAAAGTAAACATAATAATCTGGTATACGCTAAACACATTTATTATGCATCCTTACAAAAATCCATAGTAATTTGCTTTAATAGAATCAATTTCAAAGTATTCGTTTATAAAAGCACGCATTAACTAAATAAAACTTTCAATGCTATATCTGAATGTAGAAGATTTATACATGTAAATGAGAAAAAGGGAAAAAACGCGCAATATCGTTTTATTTGTAATAGGGCAGTCAGATATTAAAAAAGCGTTTTGTATGAAAAAGTAAATTTAATTTTTTTGTGGATTGTGCACAAACGACAGCGGAAGCTGCATTACTCAACATGCACTCATTGTGCAATTCTGCTGTTTTGTATTATAGACAAAGTAAATCCTGAATTATGTAAAATTCGTCTCGAGTAAAATACAGGAATTAAAAATTACGCCAACTATCATTATGCAAATAAAACTTCATGTAATTTAAGCGAACAAACTAAATGGTTTTGTTTATTCACTTAATTTAATTTAGCTTTAGACTATTAACGACCCGCGATATCAACTAGGTACAGTGTGTATGTAGATTTCTGAGCATTCAATACCAGATTTGCTAATTAAATCCGTAGCATTAGTGAAAATACTTGTAATCAGTGGGTTCGTGATGATTTTGCGCACAATCATTGTATTGTAACAAACAATAATAATCATTCGCATAACCGTAACAAAAAAAATTGGTAATTCGGCATTAATTTGTGAACCGTTATGCAGGTAAATTTTTATAATACGGACTTATCTAGTTACAAAAAAATATCTCGGGTTCTTTTATCTTTATACGCCACTCTCTCGATACAAAAAAATGTGTTTTATGTCGACGTTTACCAAATTGATCAAAAAGTTTTTCATAAATGACTAAAAAACGAAAACAGACAAATTTTCAATCATAAAAAAATAAAAGATAAAATTCCTATTAAAATTTTCTATGAGAAATATATATCATTGATTAACATTAGTTTCTGGCTCGCAAATGTTATGAATTATTTGTTTACCATTAACGCTGATGGTTTACATGTTTTTTTTTGTATGATGGATTAATTCTTAAAAGCGCATCACATGTACTGCATGCAGGATTATCATTTGTCACATTTGTATTGAAATCCAATTTCTATTTCACAAATTTTATTGGGGTTAAGTTGTATTATACTGATAAAAAGTTTTTTGTTTTTTAATATTATTGCCATGTAAATACATTTCAACGTTTTTTTTGTCTATTTTATGACAGATGACAGATAACAGATGATAAAAGAAAAAAATTGTATGTAGTTACTTATTATAAGTCAAAGCTGACTATCTCTTTCAACTAATTTTGTTTTAAGACGGGCATTTCTATAATCTATTTTTTTTATTTGGGGTGTTTTCTTATTACACCAAAGTATGTTGGTATTAGACGGTTCTCATAACCTCAAATCTGATTATATGTCAAAATTAATTTAACAGTTGCCACACTTAATTGAAATGAATAGTAACCACGGATCACTGTATAATAATAGGAGTCTATTGAATTTTTAAATTTCACAAAATAATTTCATACAACTAAAAAACATCTATTTTCAACAATATTAAAAACTAAACATAAATAAAGGATCCACCCTGCTTCGTAGTTTACTGACCTTCAGGTTGTCAGGCCCTTTTGGGTCCTTAACAAATTACTATGTGGATTTAGTTAATATACCTTGATTAGCTACAGCGCGGTGTAGGATTGGGTTCTGTTTTTAGGCTCTTATAACTTGTAAATAATCAGGTACGAACAAATTTTATACATATATTTAAACAAAATAATATTGTGGTTAACAACAAAAAAAAAATACAATTCTGGAAAGAAAAAAAAGGAAATGAAGCTAAAATAAATAATGTGCTGGCGTGAAAATAAATTAAGATTTTTTCCTAGGGGGTTATTTTCGTCTTGGCCCCTGGTGGATATATGACCAACCTGGTCGCCGGGTGTAGATGGTGACGACCTTAAGAACACACGTTGCTGCTAGGGAATTTCCTCTCCTTTCGGTGCGTTTCTGTAATTTGACGTCAGTTATACGTTTTGAAAGTATAAACAAAACGATATGCCGGTTTTGAAGTGAAAAATAACGTTATAAACGCGGTTAGTTTTACTTCGGAAGAATATGCGTACATTCACCAGATCAATTGGATTGTTAATATCAACAGGTAAGTTGAAGTTTGAAATTTATTTTAATTGACAAATTATATATGAAAATTGAGGTTTGTATACTACAGTTCCTTTTCTGTAATGTGGAATAATTAATTAAGCTTTGATTAATTATCAGATTACCTGGATAGGAGGTTTTTAGTATAATTCAATCTAAAGAGAAAGTTTAAATTGTGACAATTGAAATTTAATGTCACAATGAATCGGGACTACTATATATATATATATATATATATATATATATATATATATATATATATATATATATATATATATATATATATATATATATATATATATATATATATATATATATATATATATATATAGCGCTAAAAACAATTAATTGGGGACGAAATTATGCATTCGTTTACTTTCATTTAGAGGAGTTTATGCGTATATGCAACTTTTCGCCAGATGTGATGGTTGTATCACTAAATCAATGAAACAGTTATTGTTTGCATAAATAGAAACGTTATTTAATCGGTGTGAATTGTTCAATATTTATCGGAGGGCTTTAAATGGTTCGTTGGGGTATTTTACTCCAATGTTCTAAATGAATTAAAACTAGGAAATAACCTTGTAGAATTAATGCCGTCTTGTATTCACATTAAACATTACGAAACGACCTGTTTTATTTATTTATTGTCGTAAAAGGAAATTGAACGTCACCGTTATGTCTGAGTTTGTTTATTTTCGGTAATATTTACACAAGGAGATTCTGGGGATATTTACATATACAGGGGGTTTAATTGTGAGTTCGCTCGCGGCCAAAATAATCTCGAGCCGAACTTAGTAAACTTTTAGGGATCCTAATTATTCAGAGTTAATACGGACACTCTAAATAAGTAGAACTTCCTGGGTAATACAGTGGGTTTAGGTTTGGAATTTGCTAATGGCCAGGTTAGGTAACCTCAGCCTAACCAGCGAATTCTTAGCGGTTCTACTTATTTAGAGTTAATTCGGACACTTTAAATGAGTACAATTTTTAAGGGCGGGATAATAATAAGACGTTCCAAATGTGCTAGCATTAGTTTTGATCCTCCAGACGAGCTTCAAGCATCGTTACATGAAAAGAGATCGATACCGGAAGATCAGTTGATAGAGCAACTTAGTATAAGAGAGTCCCTCTTTAGCGTCAAATGATTTATTTAGGGATTTTTTATGTCACAGGAATTATTTAAATATTTTTATAATACAGGTCAGCTTTCGAAATGGTGAAATAAGTACAGGAATAGTAATAAACTAATAAATTACTATTAAAATCGGGTTGCAGAGAAATTCTGCTGGATATTCTACAAATAAGTGTTTTGCAGAACAGAGTGAAAGTTTATGTTGAAACTTCCACTCTTATATTTTGCGATGAAGCGGAGTTTGCAAAATCATGGAACAAACATAAATTGAATAAATTATTATTTACGGCATTATCTCAATAATATTTAAAATAATAATAATTTATCTCTTACTCCTTTCTTGGGTCATTAGAAGGTAGTTTAAAAATATTTAATAACTGCCAATTGAATCGTGAGTTGAGATTCTTTCAGGAATATCAAAAGTGTCTAAGTCCAAGTCCTTATTCCATCTCCATTATTTCTATATCTGAATTAGGTTCATCATTTTCAGAAGAAAGTTCTGATTCTGATTCTTCGAGAGAGGTAATGAATGGTGAAATATTTTCAGCAGAAACTGACCCCATTAGTTTTGTCCAGTCTTTCAAAATTATTTTTTCGCAATGATTTACATAACCTTGCCACATGTCGGACGTACATTTTGAAAGAGCAAGCCATCATAAATATGCAACCTTATCTTTTGATTTAGGTTGCGAATATATGTGCTTATTATGGAAGGTCTGGCAATAACCCCATGCCAACTCAATTGGATTGTATTGACAATGGTGTGGGGTTAAGCGAAAGTCTTCAAGACAATGCTTATTTAAAGCCGTTTAACAGGATGTTCTCGAAATGGTTTAATAACTCCTATAATTGTTTTTTTTTGTTAAATTGTCGTCAATTTTCACATTGTGGTTAATAAAAAAATCCTGCAGTTGAGATTTCTTGCTAGAAAAAGTTCGTGGTTTGTTCAACTGCACTGAGTCATACGGTGCATTGTCCATTACCACCACGCATTTTGATTGCAGTCCATACTAAGCAGGAATTAACTGAATAACCACCCAATTTTGGAAAAATTCTGCAGTCATTGTCTTGTGATAGTCAGGGTCATTACTTTGTGAGTCCAGTACGTAGTCGCATTCCTCTAAGAAGCCAAACTTACAAGCTGCGTGTAATATTGTACAACGTTGGCCTTCAGACGTAATTGTGAGCGGATTACTTTTCAAATCAGTATCATGTACCTAACGACGAATATTGCTCCCATTTTGGTAAATACATGTTTCATCTAAAAACACGAATATCACATTCTCACCTGTATTTAAAAATTGAATGAACTTCCTGAGAAGAGTGATTTTTAATTCAATGACATGTTTTTTTTCGCATAGTTGTGTACGTCCATTAAACATTTGGTACTTGTACCTGATCGATTCTATAATTTTGAATAAACTTGATCTACTACCCTTAAACAAGTGCTCGCGACTGTCGGCCAAAAGTTTGTCAATCGTAAAATGTTTATACTTTGAATTGTATTGCCAAATGAGTCGCTGTCAATCCTTGCGAGCAACTAATTTTCGAATATATCGTTAGTAGAAGTTCTCTGTTTAGCAAAATTTGTCTGTCCATCAAGTCCATTCACAATTCTATTGATGCTCTTTCCAGAAACCGGAAAAAATATTAATTTAGTATATTAACCTATTTTATATGCAAGATCCCCAGACTTAAACCCCTATGGTTTCTGTTTTTGGGGATGCTTAAACCCATTAGTTTAAGCTGTACCAACAGTTATGGTAAAGAATTGAAGATGCTTAGAAATAATCGCGAAATTTTTGCAAGAATTAGACAATCTTTACAGAAAAGAATAGATGTACGTATTGAAACAAGCAGTCATCATGTATGCTATAAAAATTCGTTCTGTTCTTCTTGTGTTATTTTTTTATATTAGATACATAAATTGTGTTATACTATCTTTAGAAAATAAAACATTTGTTTTATGAATTTTGATTTCCACAAAATTTGTAGTAATTAAAACAAGTAAAATCAGACATTTTTTGTTAAGTTATCATAGCCAACTAGGCATTGGAAACATAATTTAGTAACGAAACTTTTTGTGTTGCACACACGCACACACCGTTTCTGCCAGAAACACAAAAAGTTTACATTCATTTTTCTAGCAAACGATACGAGATAGGAATTTCAACTAAGAGCACATTTTGTATGGAAGATATTATAAAGTTTTTAAATTTGATGTAAAATCCATTAAAAATATTTTCGTTAAAAATAACTGTTGCCCCTTGCCGCCCCCACCCCAAATGGACCGCTTCTGATGGCAATAAGAAAATCGTGTTCTCAGTGGGCGGTTTGTCATTATTGACTTATTCGTTGTGCCAAGTTTGAATTTGTTACGTAGCGGTGTTTTTGAGATATTAGCGAAAGCTGACTTAACTGTGCCATTTTTAAAGGGCTGTAGCTGCCTTAGGAGGCATTTTTGTATTAAGGTAATTTAGGTTAAATTAACATAAAATCGTGTCTAGTATGTGTAGCTTCCGTTTGTCAGGAGAGTTACTGGATACCCTATACACACTACACACACACACACACGCACACACGCACACACGCACGCACGCACGCACGCACGCACGGACGCACGGACGCACGCACGCACGCACGCACGCACGCACGCACGCACGCACGCACGCACGCACGCACGCACGGACGCACGGACGCACGGACGCACGGACGCACGGACGCACGGACGCACGGACGCACGGACGCACGGACGCACGGACGCACGGACGCACGGACGCACGGACGCACGGACGCACGAACGCACGGACGCACGGACGCACGGACGCACGGACGCACGGACGCACGGACGCACGGACGCACGGACGCACGGACGCACGGACGCACGGACGCACGGACGCACGGACGCACGGACGCACGGACGCACGGACGCACGGACGGACGGACGGACGGACGCACGGACGGACGGACGGACGGACGGACGGACGCACGGACGCACGGACGCACGGACGCACGGACGCACGGACGCACGGACGCACGGACGCACGGACGCACGGACGCACGGACGCACGCACGCACGCACGCACGCACGCACGCACGCACGCACGCACGCACGCACGCACGCACGCACGCACGCACGCACGCACGCACGCACGCACGCACGCACGCACGCACGCACGCACGCACGCACGCACGCACGCACGCACGCACGCACGCACGCACGCACGCACGCACGCACGCACGCACGCACGCACGCACGCACGCAGCACGCACGCACGCACGCACGCACGCACGCACGCACGCACGCACACACGCACACACGCACACACGCACACACGCACACACGCACACACGCACACACACGCACACACGCACACACGCACACACGCACACACGCACACACGCACACATGCACACGCAACGCACACACGCACACACGTAACACACGCACACACGCACACACGCAACGCACACGACACACGCACACACGCACACACGACACACACGCACACACGCACACGCACACACGCACACACAGCACACGCACACACGCACACAGCACACGCATCACACGCACACACGCACACACGACACGACACGCACACACGCAACACGCACACACGCACACACGCACACACGCACACACGCACACACGCACAACGCACACACGCACACACGACACACGCACACACGCACACAGCACACACGCACACACGCACACACGCACACAGCACACGCACACACGCACACACGACACAGCACACACGACACAGACACACGCACACACAGCACAACAGCAACACACAGCACAACACACACACACACACACACACACACACACACACACACACACACACACACAACACACACAAACACACACAAAACACAACACACAAATACACACAACACATACATATATAATACATACACAAACATACATAACATATATACATACATATATACATAATACATATATATATAATATATATATAATATATATACATCACATATATATATATATATATATATATATATATCATATAATAAACACACATATATATATATATATATATATATATATATATATCATATATAATATATATAATACACATCATACATACAATACACATATAATCATCATACAATATATATATAACATAATACACACACACACAACATACAACACACACTACACACATACTATACACACAACACACACACACACACACACATAACATCTACACACACATACATAATATATATATACACACACACACACACACACACACACAACACACATACTATATACACACACACACAACACACACACACATACACAATACACACACACACACACACACACATATACATAACAATAACACACACACACACATATATATAACACACACACATACACAAATATACATATATATATATATATCAACACATATACATATATATATACACATACATATATATATAATATACACACACATATACACACACACACACTACACACACAACATACACACACACACACACACACACACACACACACACACACACACACACACACATATACACACACACACACACACACACACACACACACACACACACACACACACACACACACACACACACACACACACACATATATATATATACACACACATAATAAACACACACACACACATATATATACACACACACACACACACACACACACACACACATATACACACACACACACACACACACACACACACACACATATATATATACATATATATATATACATACACACACACACATATATAAAAAACACACACACACACACACACACACACACACACACACACACACACACACACACACACACACACACACACACACACACACACACACACACACACACACACACACACACACACACACACACACACACACACACACACACACACACACACACACACACACACACACACACAGTGCGTCCATAAAGTAATGTATAAATTAATTTAAAATTAAAGTATTTGTTTCTTGTAAAAACGCTTGGACACGTCGATTAGTATTTTTAGTTGCGCATTTTTTACAATACAATTTTTTTATACAGAGTGTCTCATAATAAAAGATATGACCACACTTTCGATTTTTTTAATGGAATGCCCTGTAGTCCTGTAGCCCTGCCATATTCGAATTCTACTGCAAATTCTAGATATTTTTGGTATAATATGCCCTTGATCTATCTATCTCCGTTTCTGAAATATTGACACCTGAAAAATGAGAATTTTTTTTTGACTCGCTACAGAATCCTCTACGTAGAGTACTAACAGTGCTTAAAGGTCTAGTTGCTTTAATTTTGTCAAAAAATTTTATTATCATATTTCAAATACTGCAAAAAATTACTATAAATACATTTAAGTCAGCAGATAATACAAACGTTCATGTTGGAAAGAAACATTCCCTTATTTAAATAAATAAACCGATTTAAATAAATTCATATATTTCTATAGTTGCTTTAATATTGTCCAATACTGTACTTTTAAGGTAGTTACATTAGTAACTGTCAGATAGACGTTATTATTGAAAGTGTCTAACTTGTTCCAGCTTTGTGATACAAAAATATGGTAAACGGGAGAAGATTGAGATACTCTGCATAATTGGATATGGAGATAGGACCCGCACTCAAGCAGAAACAGCTCATTTATTTAATGAAATTTATCCTGCTCGTCCTCCCATTTCGCAAACTGTGGTCAGCAGAGTGAAAGCGAAATTTCGAGAATTCGTTCATGTTCGAGATAGGCCAAAATCTGGACGTCCCAGTGTAAGTGAAGATAATCGGCTGAATATTTTATTATCTGTAGAAGAAACTCCATATATTGCATTATCACATGTGGCTGGAAAACTAACTTTATTGAAATCTACCATACACAACGTCGTCCGGAGAAACAAATATCACCCTTATAAGGTTATTCCGCTTCAAGAGTTATCTGAAGATGATTTTGATAGGCGTAATGAATTTTGTTAGTATATGCAAAACGTGTGTAACCAAGACGAAAATGCTGTCAAAAAGATTATCTTTTCGGACGAAGCTACATTCTGCCTCAACGGTATCGTCAATAGGCGAAATTGCAGGTATTGGGCCACAATCAACCCCCATTGGGTGGTGGAGGTACACACACAATATCCTCAAAAATTAAATGTGTGGTGTGGTCTAGTTGGAGACAGAATACTAGGTCGTTATTTTTTTCGAAGGAACATTAACCGGTCAGTTGTATCTCGAGTTCCTCCAGTTGAAATAACTTCCTGCATTAATAACTCTATTCCCGGATCCACAAGAACCAGATGTGCAAGATCAAGAACTTTTTTTCCAGCAGGATGGGGCCCCACCTCACTATGCAGCTCGAGTTCGTGTGTATTTAGATGAAATGTTCCATCGTCGTCGGATAGAAAGGCAGGGTCCCATAGAATGGCCTGCTAGGTCACTAGACCTAAACCCCTTAGATGTCTTTTTGTGGGGATACTTGAAATCTAAGGTTTACACGAACAGACCTGCCAATTTGGAAGACCTGACAGAGAAATAGTACCACCAAAAGTTGTCAGAAATGTTCAAAGAGAATTTATTTACCGTCTTGGACATTGTTTAGCTGTGAATGGAGCAGATTTTGAACAATTAATTTAAGTTTGTTTAGCTCCTTTAGTACAATTAAAAAATAATTTTAACAAATAAATAAAAATAATTAAATCATTTTTCAAGTGTCAATATTTCAGGAACGGATATAGACCAAGGCTATATTATAGGAAAGATACCTAGAATTTACAGTATAATCCGAATATGACATAATCTACAGGGCGTTCCATTTAAAAAAATCGAAAGTGTGATCATACCTTTTATGATGAGACACCCTGTATAAAAAAAATTGTATTGTAGAAAATGCGCAACTACAAATACTAATCGACGTGTCCAAGTGTTTTTTCAAGAAACAAATACTTTAATTTATTAATTGGTCCTTGATGCATTTAACCTTATTTGGGCAGAAGGTAGATACCCAACCTGCTGGAAGGAAGCCATAGTAGTCCCTATCCTAAAACATGAAAAAATCCATACCTCGCTACGAATTATAGGCCAATTAGTCTGACCTCATGTATGGCAAAGGTGAGTAACAGGTTAACGTGAACCATCGAGAAAAGGCAACTTATAGTAAATAGTCAAATGTTATATAGAAAATTCAGGTCTGTAGTAGACCACCTAGTACACCGACAAGATACAGTCCTAAAATCCTTTGCACACAGACACCATGCGGTGGCTGTCTTCCTTGACGTGGAGAAGGTATTTGATATGACTATGTGATTGGGGTCTTAGAGAAAAATTACTACAATTCATAGCAACATTTCTCAGAGAGGCTCTTTTGAGTCAGAGTGGGTACCTCCCTTTCATCTTGTAGAATATTAGAGAACGGGATCCCACAGTGTTCCACATTTGCATTAATACACTCTATTCCCGATAACATCAATACCTACCTTTATGTCGATGATTTAGCAATCCTATACTCTGCTTCCAAAGGAGAGATCAAGCAAAAACTTCAGCAAGTCATCAGTCGAATACTACCAAATGCGAAAAGCATAGGATTCAAGATATCGCCGGAAAAGTCGCTTTGTATGTATTTTTGCAAGTTAAGGAAACCGCATTTCGGCCCCCTCCTTGTCCTAGAAGATAATCATATTACAAACAAGGATTGTGGAGTATTTTGTCAGTTTGCTTTGACGCACCCTGTATGTAGGATGTTATAATGACATGTATTACGTGTTTTGAGCACGAGTGTATTGAGTTTGAACGAAAAAAAAAATTTTTTTTTTGTGCGTGCATAATGTATGTGGGTGTATGATACGCCACTGGAAATTTAGGAGAAATATAATTCTGTATGTAGATACGTGTATTTGAATGTTATAGAGACTTTAGTGTTGGAATAATTAGATTCTGATGAATGTAAATGTGAAGAGAAATTTGTCGATGGGACGATAATGCTTGCCACTGTATCGCTACTGTTTTGCCACTATATGGAATGGAATGTTTGAAGATAAATGAGTAATCTTGGTCAGAAGATGTGAAGAATAAGTGTAAAATGTTTTAGAAAATATGTAGAGAAAGATTGGGTATGTTTAAGTGTTAATTTCCGAAGGGTTTTGTAATGTTGTGCAATTGTTTTGAGAATATGTGTATGTATATGGAATTTGAGACCTTAGACGGTACTTATTTTTGCAAATGTTGCGGAAGCAGATCGAGCGCAGGTTGAAGATAATTGTTAAAAGTTGTGTAATGGTCCAGAGTGGCTACTGAATGAATGTGGTGACGAAAAATGATTTCTTCATGAAGTAATTGTAAAATTTGTAAGTAAGAACAAATATGGCGATGTATTGTAATTACACGCGTGCTTGTATAGAGGGTAGCATCTATCAGAACTATGGAATTTTGAATGAATACTATTGGAGAATATAACGCGGAAGGAAGACATGTTTAAAGATGGATGACTGAAGTTATAAATAGGAAAGTCAGGGATTGACGAGTTAGTTAAGCTTTTTCGTTTTTGGCTGTGGCCTGTGGTGAAGGTTGGCGGAAGACGCGCGCGAATGTTGTGTGATAGAATGGGATGATGCTGGAGTATATTTGTGAATTTTAATGAGGCAGTAATTGTTTAAACAACTGCGTAACCCGAACCGGGGATGAATCGTAAAAGACATTCATAAATAAAACAATAATAAAATTGAGGTTGAAGATAAAATTAGTTTGTGTTTTTCTTCAAGAAAATAATAAGTGCGTAAGCAGATTTATAAAAGATAACAGCTGTTATGTTAAAGTGTTAAGTGCAGCGCGTGTTCTTGTAACGAGATTCAGCTAAAAGTATTTATGAGACCACCTGTTAAGTGAACGAAGCGTTCGTTGTATATTAAGCCAATGTTTAAGTAACGTTATATGACATTGAAAGTTTATTTGTATAAGGGACTAGATTGGTGTAAAGGTTGCTAGAAATTTTAAGAGGCAACCAAACGTTTACCGTTATTACATGTTTGTGGGAGTAATAACCTCGCGTAGTGAACTAATCGCTAGTGCACAGAGGAATAAGTTTTGTTGAGCATTTGTAATGTGCTTCAGGCAATTTTAAGGGGTACAAATGGACTACAAATATTTGATTTACGAGATAAAGAAGAAAGAAAACCCAAGGATTTATGGACAATTTTTTTAAGTGAGAAATTAGATTTAGGAATTTTATGAACTCATTTAAGCCCGATTATCTTTTTGGTTAGTTTACTTGCGTATTGCTGTTTAAATTATTAAGTAGTTTTGAAAGGAAGAGATAATCGTTCTTGAGTCTTATTGCATGGTTTGTTTTAGTAGTAAGAAGGCAAAGTGGTATTTGGTGGTTTAACTTTCAACCACGCTGATGTAATTTATGTAGATATTTGTGTTTTTGTTTTATTTTATGCAGGACAATATATATATTTATCGTTATATTTTTTACTTTGTTGTTTATTTAACCAGGTATGAAACACAGTTGTAACATTTATTTAATTGGTGATCTTGTTTTGACAATTTTAAAAGTAAGCTTTGCATATTTTAATTTTCAGATTTATGAGCAACCAGAAAGATTTTATTAGCCAGGTTGATTGCAAAATTTTCATGTTTGTTTCATTAGCGCAATGCACAATTAACGGATCAGCTGTTAATTTAAATTTCATTAAGTATAATAAAAGTTTGAGTTTTGAAACCTTAAATGTTTACGAATGTCAAATACGATTCAGAAGTAAATTAAATTTAAAAGATATCGTTCGTTAAGAATTTTAAAAATTGATTACCGTTCATTGAATGAATTTGAATGATAAATTTTATTTTGGAAGTTTTGGTATACGAGGTGTATTCAAAAAGTTTTTAATAACCTGGGTGGTACTAAATTTATTTGAGTTTGAGTTGAACTGTTTTGGACGAGTGTTTGTTTTAGAACCTTCGTATAGGAGTTTACCGAGTAAGCACAATCCTACTTTCCACAATCAGGTAGGGTTAATTAACATCCAGCTTAAGACAATCATATTAGCAAAGTTTCGATTGTGGTGGCGCCTAGAGACATATTTTCCCGAATTGAGCTATTTGAGTATAAGTGTAAGGTGTTTGAGCTTAGTAATCATTCATTTTACTTATTATTTCGACCACGCCCATCTCCCTGTTAGCTGGCTTGGCAACCCGCTTACATTAGTAAGCATGCACGACGCCTAGTGCGGTTTGGACGTGTAACAATTTTTAGGATTAAGACTAGATTCCAGACTAACATGGAAAGATCACATTGAAAACCTAACTATACGGTGCAGGGTAATTCTTAGCGTAATAAGGGTTACGGCAAGCTCAAAATGGGGAGCAGACCCAGAAGTACTACTAAAAATGCACAAAACGCTAGTACAATCAAAAATTGACTTCGGCTGTGAAGCATATTCATCAGCTTCAAAGAGTACTTTGAAAATGTTGGACGTAATACAAAATACAGCCATAAGATGCTCACTCGGTGCGTTTTACACAAGTCTAACTAATAGCCTCTTGTGTGAGTCAGGTACATTACCATTGTTCTTACACAAAGAGCATAGATTGTTACCATACGCATGCAAAATGAAAGCTCTACCAAGTCATCCAAACCATAGTATCTTATTTTGTAACGATGAATCCTTTGCAAAGATTACACAAACCTCTGCGGTACAACATAAGCTGTGCTTTATAATCTATTAATCAGCAGCTTCCACTCATGCTACCTTTGATACCGCTAGTGTTTAGTGTTTAGTACCTTGCATAAATCTACTAAATGATCTTTCGACGCATCAAAAAGAAAATACGCCTAAAAACGGAGTTTAAAGAACTGATTTCTAAATACCATAACTACCTAGTGTTGTACACGGATGGGTCCAAAACAAACACTGGTGTGGGATGTGCTTTCTCAGTTGAAGGCAAAGAGTATCTTTCGTCTATGACACTGCACACATCCATCTACGCTGCTGAGGTATACAGCATCTGCAAAGCACTTCGGTATTATGAATCATTAGTAGACATGAAAAAGCTTCTTATTGTGGGTGATTCCCTTAGTTCCCTTACAAGTTTGCAAAATCCGTACACACAAGAGGATTTGGTACAGAACATCATTTCCACAGTTAAACACCTGATAGACCTAGGATATAAAATTGAATTCGATTGGGTTCCTAGTCGTAGCAATACCGTAGGAAATGAAAGAGCTGATGGAGCTGCACGCCAAGCAGCACAAGAACCTAATGACGAAAACGTCATTATTGAAAACGATACCAACTTTGCTAGGTTCTTAAAAACCGAATCAAAACAAATCTGGCAACGAAGCTGGATAAACTCGAACAACCTGTTAAGAAGTATACACCTCTCCAGAAAAGAACAGACTATTTTACACAGAGTAAGAGTCGGCAATACCTCACTAACGCATAAATACCTAGTTACAAACTAACCCCCTCCAATATGTGTTCAATGTCACACACGCTTAACTATTGAGCATATTATCTGCTCTTGTGAGAAACCTATTCTATATATCCAATACACTGAGAGATAACTGGAAGAACACAGCAAATGTAAAAAACGTAATCCAGTTCTTGAAAGCAATTAATGTGTATAAGAAATTATACGTTAAAAAAAATAGAAAGGACTGATAAAGAACAGCAGTAAAAACCACAGCAGTCGATGTGCTTAAAACAATAAAAAAAAATATAATAATAATAATAATAGTAATAATAATAATGAAAGCAAACAAAAATAGTAAAAAACAATTTCAGGTCCGTATTTAACTCTATTGACCTGATGATGTTATCTAGGAGTGGAAACGTCGAAGTACAAATCTGGCGATGCCACATTGATCGTCTGAAAAAAGTGTCTTAAGAATGTGTTTACAGAATGCAAATATCTTTTATAATAACCGAGATAGACATTCTCGCCAAATTGGACAATTTTCAATTTCGCTCTGTATCCTTAAAACTAAAAATGTTAGCAAACATTTGTTTAGGTCATCGATTTTGTCTCAAAAATTGAGCACAGGAAAGCGGGAAAATTACAAGTCGCTAGCTCTAATATTAAGAGTGTTACCCATTTAATCCCATCGAAATGTGGGCATACAGTACGTGGAAAAGTGTTAGATCAGATACCCTGTTCATCACCGTGGGGATGCAAACTTAACTGTAAATTAATACTTGTCCTTTATATAAATTTAAACGTTTCGTATCTTCATATTAACTGTAGTTGCATTATAGACAATTGACTAATTTGCTAATTCTAATAGATCAATTTTTAGTCCGATTATTAAACACCGCACAAAATTATGCCTAGTGTTACAAAGAATTCTTGTAGCCTCAAAACATACCAATTTTAAACTTTTCTAATTACCTGAATAAGCATTAATAATTTGCGGTTAAAACACAAAAACTCTCTGAAATAAAGCAAATATATTCTTTCATATTTTAGAATTAAAAATAATACGTTTAACTTCAGCGGTTATAAAAGGTCTCTACAAACATATATTTTATACTGTTATAAATTCTACCAACACTTTCACCTTGTGGTATTATTAATTCTGAAAATTGTCAACCTTAAAGTTTCTAATTACTTGTGTTGACCGCAATGACCGAGACCTGAACAAAATTAGTAAAGATACACAAAACCTTGTACTATCTAACGCAGTACTACTTTTAAACCGCATGACAATGTTAACCTACTCTAAATAATTTTGTATGCGAAAGAAGATGCTAATGTATAAAGGCTGTACAGGAATGGATTCTATTATTCTCTTGAAACAATAAAAGTTTACTCCCATATTTTATTCAGCTATACGGTCAACTGAACATCGTAACCCTTATCGACGAACAAGAAAAAACGTGAAACCAGGAATTCATCTAATCTTTTTAAAACTTAATCCTGTTCCTAATTAAAGTAATAAAATCTTTATGTTGTAGCTATCATATATAAAACGAGCGTAATTTTGTTGAAAAGATAAGCTTCGGCTTTAGTAATAGACTTATAATAAAAGTGTTTATCTACCGCTGAATTTAAAATTTTTAACACTCCACTGCATCTTCTAAGATCTTAATTGATCTTTTGGTCTGTCCTATAACGAAGTACAATCATTACACGAGATTTTATGGATACCCAATTATTCATGATACCGTTTGGGTTGCCTTAATGGAATTTTGTGCCATTATTTTTTTAATAATTCATTTAGGTATTTACAATCAATAAATGAACACCTTTCATATGATGGATAATCTCCGTTATTTATTTTTACTGTATAAACATACAGAATGGACTATTAACATGAGAAGGTGATTTGATGAAGTGTAAGAAAGTTTTAAATGTTTCATGTAGTTTCAAAAAAATAATAATACACTTGGAAAAATATTTTGAAAAACAGTAATGAATTCTATGTACAGTGAGTAGCAAAAGCAACTACAAAGCATGATTTTTTACTTGTACTTATTTTATTAATTATAAATTACAGCGATGTCTTTAAATTAGCAAAAGTGAGATTAGACCTTTTTGAAATTTTATTACCTTTAATACCAGCAGTAGTAATGCCTTTTTATAAGTATCACGCGTGAATGAAATTAAATATTAGTATATTTGGATATCACATGTAGGATTTTAAATTAATGCTAGATTGCCGTGATTTTCGGTTATCGCAGTTTTATGAAATATAATATACGTGTTTTCACCGTTCCAATTTATTTTTCTTATCGTGCTCATGTAGCAAGCCTGTTACGCGTTGATTAATCCTTGGTATCGTATAGTTGACCAGTTCATTTTGGATAAGGTTGTTAATGGGGACCGATTAAAGGGTTTCTTTGAAAAACAGGATGTTTACGTCTCGATTTATCAGGTCTGTTTTTTTCCTGGGAAATGTGCATTGTGCAGTTTTAGTATGGAAGATTTTTTAGTGTGACGGTTAAAAGATGGCGTGGTCTTCTAGGAGAAAGGGGGGTTTTGTCTTTTCAATTATATAAATATCGCGCGAAGTCGAAGTGAACGGTTCCGTTTTTATTCGTTCCTAAAATATTGGATTAATTGTACTGTAAACTTAATGCTATTTAAAAAGTAATGCACAACATTCGAGTGATACTTTAAATAGTTATCAAGCGCAATGTCATCAAAATTAAAAATTAAAGATTTAAATGTTCGTCAATTAATGAAACAACTCGCAATGCGAGGTATAAGTCAATCGGGAAAAAATGTGCCTTAACCCTACGTTAGTCGCGCGGGTGACAGGGGTCAACCATGCCAATACTTCCGGCCATTCCATTTGATTGGTGCGGTTCTGTGACACCCCCTCCCATGTACCTTCCTATTTATATAGGATTAATAGTTTATGCTTGTCAGTTGTGTTTGATTCAACGTGGTAGTGTTATTGTTGTCGCATATTTTCCACTGGTTGACATTTGTCACCCGCGCGACTAACTACGTTCCTATTGGCAAGCAGGTATATATTATTAACTTTATTATTTTTTCAATATTTTTTCCCTTGGATTGTTATAGTTTCCGAAAAAATTGTAAAATGTCTGAACTGAAAAAACGAAAAATCGAGTACAGCAAAGATCCGAACAAATGGATGGAATGGTATGACCTTCATAGCGGTAATGAGTCACCCGATGACAACAGCGACCATGACGAAGAAGACTGTATCGAAGAAAATACGGCAGACACAAATTCTGAACAGGGCGTCAGCGTTTCAGAATCTGAAGATGACACTGCAAATAATGACCATGTAGATGGACTTTGTTTTGTCGCTAAAGATGGTATAACAAGATGGCAGAAACATCCTCGACAACCATCCAATATTAGAACCAGAGCTTGTAATATTATTACTCACTTACCTGGACCGAAAAACAAAGCCCGAGAAACAAAAAATGAAATCGATATTTTTGACTTACTTTTGGATGACGCCATTCTGAGGATTATAACCACTTGTACAAACACATTCATAGATACAGTGAACGACAATTTTTCTCGTGAAAGAGATGCGAGACATACGGATATTGTTGAGCTGAAAGCTTTCCTTGGGCTTCTCCTCCTGATAGGCTCTTTGCGTTGTTCTAGGAAGAATCTTAGTGACTTGTGGGATAATTCGACTGGGAATGGTCTAGAATCGTGTTATTTATCGATGAGCGATTTTTGCAGCGATGTATTCGATTCGATGATATCAATGACAGATTACAGAGGCGAGACATTGACAAATTAGCCCCTATTAGGGAAGTAATGACTATATTCACTAACAATTGTCAAAAATACTATACACCTGGAGAATATCTAACCGTCGATGAGCAATTGCTAGCTTTTAGAGGCAGGTGCCAATTTCGCCAATATATACCCAGCAAACCTGCAAGGTATGGCTTGAAAGTTTTCGCGTTGGTTGATAGCCGTACAGCCTATACTCTCAATCTGGAACCATATGTTGGAAGACAGCCTGACGGACCGTACCGTGTAAGTAATTCAGCAGAAGACATTTTTTTACGCTTGACAGAGGCGGTACAGAATACAAACAGGAATATCACCGGTGATAATTGGTTCACCAGTTTATCATTAGTAAAAAAGTTGAAGCAGAAAAATCTAACATATGTTGGAACAATTCGCAAAACCGAAGAGAAGTACCAAAAGAGTTGTTACCAAGAAAAGATAGAACGCCACGAACGTCTATATTCGGATTTCAAAATGACTGTACAATAGTGTCTTACTGTACCAAGCCATCAGCAGTTGTGCTATTATTATCTAGTATGCACTTTGATGGCGCAATAGATATTTCGACTGAAGAAAATCAGAAACCGGAGATCGTGACCTTCTATAACATGTCGAAAGTAGGCGTTGATCTTGTAGATCAGCTTTGAAAAGAACAACGTTGCACGCAATACAAGAAGATGGCCGATGGTGCTCTTCTACGATATTTTGAATATAGCCGCCATAAATTCCCTATGTATTTATAATTGTCATAATGTAGCATTAGAAAAGAAGGTGAGAAGAGTTGATTTCATAAAAAAAATCAGCTGGGAACTCATAAAACCACAAATTTTACGTCGATCTACCATTGAGGTCCTTCCAAGAGAAATCCGTAGGCGTGCAAAGTTATTAGTGAAAGCTCCAGAACCTGAACTTCCGGAAGCGCCAAGGACATCATCACGTGGGCGATGTTATGAATGTGGACGTGCACGAGACCGAACAACCCGAAAATGATGTGTAAAGTGCCACAAGTGGGCCTGTGTTGACCATTTAAAAGATATTTATAGCCAGTGCCTAGAGAACTAAGTATTTTCTGTATTTTTAATGTTTGTATTTTTCTTAATGGAAATAATTTTATTTTTGTACTTTTTGAATAAAACTCTGTTTAATTAATTGGAGTGCGTCCATTGTTGTTTGCATTTTTTTTTTAATATTTTTTTTACCAAACTATGGCCATTTAAAAATGGGCGACACTTGTCCCCCACGCGCCCAACCACGGTACATTATACAGCGCGCCTAACCCAGGGTTAATTGGTCAACTAGAAAGTGATGTTAATACGAGTTACATCAGTAACGAAGTTGAAAATTGTTCATCGGATCTGGAGAAGCAAAAAAACTTTGGAATATACATGTACACGAAGACGTAAAAAATGAATTTATTACTAAAAGCAACGCCAGTATTCTTCCTAATAAAGCAATAGTTAAGTATAAAAATTGTTTTTTATACTTTTTATGTATGCTTCCTGGATACCTCAGATGGAAGAGCCCCACTCTAGCAAATTGGAGGTCGTGGGTTCAAGTCCCACTCGAGGTAATCATTTACTGTATGTACTTTAAAAGTTAATTTTAAATTTAAAAAATACAATTAAGCAATAGTTAAGGTTAATAATACGTTAAAAAGTAATTTCGTTGAAAAGGAGAACGGTTCTGCGATTTTTGAAAAACCAGTTAAGATAGTCTATTCCTCAAAAAGAGGGTAAAGCTACGAACCCACTTATCCCATGCCACGCCACGCCACACGACGCGACGGCATCCCTCGTCTTATGACATACGACGTTATTGCAATTAGGTGTACTCAGTTATCAGACAGCACGGTACGCCACATGACGTATATTTAAAAGATTCATTTAAAAAATTGCAACTTGCTGCCTCTAAGTGCAGTGGGGTGGTCGGTAAATCCAGTGAGGTGGAAAGTGAGTATGCTAGTAGTTCTTCGGATGAATGGGAACAAGAATTGGAGGAATGTTTGTGCTAAAAAGTAGAGAAGGTACTGGGTGCACCAATTAAATAAAACACGTAAAAAATATGGTGCTTTTCATATGCTAATGAAACAATTCGAATTGAAGCGAAACCGCGAGTCGTTATCACATGTACTTTCGGTTGAATAAAAGCAATTTGATTATTTGCATACTTTACTAAAAGAAAAAATTGGAAAGTGCAACACAAAAGGTTATTGGTTCCAGAGAACGACTCACTATTTGTTTACGGTGAGTACGAATATAAACTATACCTATATACAAATTAAACCAATATATAATTATGCAAAACATAACATAATAAGAAAACGAAACTCAATAATAATTTTATCTACCCTACATCAATACTTTTTGGTAACATTGCGAAAATTAATAACTAATTAAGTATTATAAAGACTTGTATTATTCCAGGAATCAGTTGAAAAAGTTGTATATTGGGTGTAACAACCCATTTTTAATTGTATTAAAATATACCGTAATTTATGTTCTTCGTTCATTTAGTTGTAAATATAAGAAAAAATTTTAATTATTAATGAATTATAGGTATGTGGTAGGCAACTTAATTTGCATTTTGGTGTAACTTAAGTGCATATCTTCTTAAGGGTTTATACTCCCACTTCTTTAAATTATTTTTTCTGCTCATATTTTCGCGCAACGCGTCATCATCTGACTTCCTAAGCGTCCATTTTTTCATTTCTTGTGGTACGCTGTTTGATGCAGGAAGCCATTTTTGGGTTTCCACCTAAATTTTGTGAAAAGTGCCATTGATTTAATAGTAAGAAATATTTAACTCGTAGTACTAAAATCCAAAACATTTGCTTTTTGCAGGCATTTTTTTTACTTTGACACTTTAATTTTACCACTTTTAATTGCACATTTAATTCTACTTTTACGTACGCTTTCATTTTATGATTGCGTTTTGCTTTTAGTACAGATCTAAATATAGATTCCATTATTTATTTTAAACATATGAGAACATTTAACACCCATTAATTTATTAAATTTTTTAAACCTCTTCAACCACTGCATTATATGGGATCTATCCTGAAGTTCCTCAAGTTATGTGGAAGTGTAGCGTGACTGTGTGAAGAAGGGTTAATATAGGACAGAGACATTGCAGAACTAAAAGAGTTATTGGAAGAATGTGGACGCACATCTAAACTTGCTTGATTTTGCAGTTTAAGAATTTCAGCTTCTTGAATTAATTTGCATAATTACAATTTAATCCTTACTTGATCTAATTCTGGCAATCATTTTGCTTGCTTCGACATGACCAAATAAAACATGTCTGATTCGTCTAGCTCGTTATGCAGCTTAACTTGTTTATTCTCATTTTTAGATCAGCGAAGTTCGGTGTTCTGTTTCATTATATGAACCATTTCCTCTGCTGGTGTCAGATTTTTCCATGTAGGTTTTTTGGACATTGGAAAATCGCAACATCTTACCGCGTTTCTGTTATTATGTGCAGATGAGGATGACTGAGGTAGTGCTTCAGACTGAAAAACGCTTTCTTCGTTTTCTTCACCGCTTTGACTCCTTTCAGATTCGTCAACTTCTTCGTTTCCATCGTCTGGAGTATTTTTCTCTGCACCCACTGTTTCTTGAGCGATTTTCCCAAAATTACTTTCTGTACTGTAATAATTATAAAACGTAAGATAACTTCACACACAAAAAACAAAATATAATATTTACTCTCTGTTATGTAAATATGGCTGAAGAAAGGACATCTCTTGTTCATACTTCAAAGGCGTGATTTTTTCCCTGTTTGGCCATTTTTGGCTAAAGAAAGGATATATAGCAATTTCTAAGTTTTGTCCAAGATTATTTTGCAGAAGATGCTAAAATAACATGTACATTATAAACAAAGTAATGGAATGCGCATGTGATAAGAATATAATGTAATATGCTTTGATTTTTGTGCCTTATTATTTTCTGTTTTTTTTTGAGATGTAGCTGCAGGAAATTCATTTAGGTATATTGGATACCATTTTAGAGTGGGATTCAATACTGTGCAAACAATAGTGTGGCAAGTTTGTAAGGGTATATGGGAAGAAATGAGTCGAATTGTTATGCCAGCGCCCACAGCAGAATACTGGGATGAAGTTGCTCAAAGATACAAAAATATTTGGAATTTTTAATTGCTTTGGGGAAATCGACGGCAAATATATGAACATTCGTTGCCCCATTAATGAAGGTTCTACATATTTCAATTATAAAGGCACCAATTCCATTGTTCTATTGGTCCTTGTAGATGCAAATTATAAATTTATAGCTGTGGATGTGGGATCCTATGGTCGAAACAGTGACGGAAATATTTTTGCTAACTCTACTCTTGGAAAATCTTTGGAAAATGGAGGGTTAAATATACCAGCAGATGCACCATTAACATAAGACGGGGAAAATTTCCCTTATGTAATTGTGGGTGACGGAGCGTTCCCATTGAAACCATAGTTACTTCACCCATATAGTAGAAATTCAATCGCGGGAAACCAACAAAAGAAAATATTTAATTATAGGTTATCGAGAGCAAGACGTGTAGTCGAAAATGCTTTCGGGATCTTGGCTGCCTGGTGGAGAGTTTTTACGAAGTATTTTGAAGTTCACAATATGCTATGTACTAATACTGATATTGAACCAGACGTAACTTCTTTTAATAAAGTAAATTCTTGTTTACTAGACGTTGCTCCTATAAGAATGAATTCTGCGCAAAGATCCTTTTATGTCAGGGAAAAATTTAAGGAATATTTTAATTCGCCAACGGGTAGTGTACCATGGCAAGTCGATATTGTTCCCAGGGGAAGGCGTCATAACCCAAGCAATTAATACTTTGTAAAAAAATGTCTCCGTTTGAATAAAATACTTTATGTTCTTTTTTACCTACTATATTCATTTCCTTCCCAATTTCTTCCCAGGCCTCATGTCTCATGTTCTGGTCTCGGTAATTGCGGGAATGTATATCAAACAGACAATCATATTGCCGTAACTTTTCAATAAATTTCTCGTTTATTATGACCGCTCAATGCAAAGTCATTTAAGAAACTGGAAAGAATACGTGCAGCAAGCAGTGTTGCCAGCCTGGAAGGAGACAGTCTCGCTAACTCTACGTTTAAAAACCGCTAGAAATCGTCAAAAACTTTTCAACGCAATAAACCTACTACATTAATAAAGCGGCTGCAACTTTTGTTAAGTAATGTAACAATAAATATAGCACAGAATAATCTTAGGCATTTTATAAACTGCTTACATAGCTTGATAAACTTAAATAAATGCATTGACTGTGTGTTAAAGTCAATGATAAAAGTTAAAACTAAACTTTAATTCAACAACAAGGTTCACCACCTACAATAGATAATAATTAACATTTACTGTTGGATCCGACACAAAGCAATCTCTTTATCAAAATCCCGCCGCTTTTGATAAAGACAATGAATGACCTGTTACAATTGATTATGCAGTGTGTATAATCAATGCCTGTTACAATGTCTTATTTGCAATATATTACTGCGCTTTGAGGCGGTTAATAAAAGACGCATGATAAAATTACCACGAACGTGGGTAATATTATATTAGTTACCTCCACAACTATTCGCCTTAGTTTAAACAGTCGACCTGGTAACACTGGTAGCAAGGGCAAGGGGGGCGCGGCGAAGAAAGGGGGTTTCCACGGACGTCGAGCCGATCCGATTTGATAGATGTCGACGACGTCGTATCGCATCGGGTGGCGTGACATGGGATGGCATCGAAGAAGTGGGTTCGCGATCCACTGAAACTTACCCACATTTATGGCTTCACAACGCTTTACGTTTTGTAACGTCGCGTCGCGTAGGGTGGCGTGGCGTGGCATGGGGTAAGTTTAATAATATTAAAGATAGTCGTCATCAAAACAAACCAACTATTTTAATATTTGTGGACAGTAACGGAAGATACTGTGCGGATATATCACAATCTAATTTTAATGCCAGTGATTTCAAACCCAATGCTACACTTGAAAATGTAGTTTGCCTCCTAACGACATTGCATTTCATAAATTTTTGGAGGCTGGAAAAAGGACAAATATAATATTAAGCATGCCTTATACGAACAATCGAAAAGTTTCAAACAATTTCATTTATATATAATAGTCAAGTGGCGGAAAAAATTTATCGCGTTAAAAGTGAAGTAAAGTTATTAGACATCAATAAATATACATAACTTTCACTTCAACAAATACGGGATTCACTTAAACAAAAGTGGCAAATTTCTGTTATGTTCTTTGATGGATCAATTTATTAGAGTTTTACTGTGCAAACAATACAATCATTTTATTGACTGTTACATCTACAGCCGCCTAATTAATCAAGAAAATCTTATACAGCTTAACGTGGCACACATGTATTCGAACCATACGAAAATTGTCAAAACCATCAATAAATCCACTAAGTTAAAGCCAAATAATAATTTGAAATCGGTTAAGCTTACCAACTCTAAATCTACTGAACGATTGCAAGTTGACTATGAAACAAATAAAAACCAATCAGCAGGCACAGACATTGTCCCTTCTTTAAATGTAACTAAAAATGATCCTTTTTTATGAATAAGAATATAAACTGTAAAGTTGGTCACGTAAATTTTTTTATATTGTGTTGTTTCCAATGTAACAGTTCTTTGTATTACTGAACACTGGTGTACTGCTCCCGAACTATTATTTCTGGCTCCGGAAACTACACTATGATTTCACATTATTATAGGCAAGCGCGAATACATGGTGGCAGTGCTATCTTTATGAGAAACGATTTCATCTCACAATGTAAAAATATGAAAGGTATTACTAATGTTTGTGAGTAATCGAGATTTCCGCGACGATAATTGGTCATAATATAAAAATCGGTGTATTATCAGTCTGCAGAGCCCCGGCGGGTGACATCGATCTATTTTTGTCTAATATGACTACATCATTAGCACATATAAACTGACGAATTTCATCATACTTGGAGGTGATTGTTAAAATCACCTCGATAGTTCCAAAAGTTCTAGTAACAAAAACCTTGTTATTAGACTTATTTGACGCGTTTCAATTAAAAGTTGGATTAGAAGACCCGACTATAATGTCTATAAATAAAAATAACAAATCCAGTAGTACTGCGATAGATTATTTAGTAACCAACATGAACCACTCTGAGTATAATGTAAAAATACTAAATCTAAATGTAGCTGATCATTTTGCGCAATTTTTTTCTTTTAGGTTTTATGGAACAAATTCATCCATACTTGAAAAAGTTATACGTAGGAACACTTCTCGTTATTGCTTAGATGCATTTTATTCTTCAGTAGCTTGTGAAAATTGGTCGAAAAGTGTCGATGACACGTACAATCAATATTTTCTTTAGTAATTTTGACTATACATCTCCTTTAACATATTATAATAAACCTCATAATCCATCATTGATGAAACCATGTAATGATGTGGTTAAAGAGGTTTAAAAAATGTAATAAATTAATAAGCCAGGTATATATGTTCTCGTGACAAATCGTTAAACTAACTCGAAATACAACCCCTTCACCAAAAATAATGCCTTTGTCCCAGTCCGTAGTTTAAATAGGCCGGTTTATGCTTTTGTTTTGCTTAATTACCACAATTTATGCTGTTATTTCCACTTAACATCAATAAAGAAACTGCAATGTAACACTAATAAAAATGATCTCGGACGCCAAGTTATTTTTTAATTTTGCTCGGAATAACTAAACCGAGGTCTACAATAAAAATTTTACCAAAATGTAAAAAATAAAAAATATACAAACTATGTTTATTAACAGTTGAATTAGAATTATATAAAATATATCTTAAAAACTAATTGTAATAGCCTTAAATTACTAAATGATGGATATAAATACCTGTTCGAAAAATCTTTGTACACAAACTTTTTAATAACCTCTGGTATCTAAACGATTACGGAAATGTAAACGAAGGGTGATGTCATCTTTGCACCAATATTGCGCAATATTTCGAAATAACAATGCCTTAAGTTGTAAACCACCAAAATGGAATTTTACTTCTTATTTTTCTTCAAGAATTTTGAACAATTTATTGCATTCTCTCAAAAATTTAAATAAAAAATTGTGATCAAAATTTTAGATCTGCATTAGATGCAAAATGGCAATCATAAAATGAAAGCGTACGTAAAAGTAGAATTAAAAGGTAATTAAAATAGAATTAAAAAATAAAATAAAAGTGCCTGCAAAGAGCAAATGTTTTAATTTTAATATAATACGAAGTAAATAGTTCTTACCAACACAACATTCATCAAGAAATGAAAAAAATGGACGCTTAGAATATCTGGTAATGACGCGTTGCGCGAAAATATGAGCAGAAAAAAATAATTTAAAGAAGTAGGAGTATAAATCTTTAAGAAGGTATGCACTTAAGTTACACCAAAATGCAAATTAAGTTGCCTACCACATACTTATAATTCAATAATAATTAAAAACTTTTTTCTTATATTTACAACTAAATGAACGAAGAACATAAATTATGGTATATTTTAATACAACTCAAAATGGGTTATTACAACCATGGCTTACGGTTGAAGTTAAACGTGAATATAGTGAGTTAAATAAATTTTATTGGATATGCTCCTGTACCAGTGAAAGTCGAGATTTCCTTAAATATAAAAGCAAAAAAAAAGGCAGTGAATAATAAAGATATATGGCACAAAAAACAGTATTATAAGTACAAAATTTGTAACGTCACTAACAAAACAAAGATGGTATGGGAGATAGTTAATAAACAACTAAACAAACCTAGCAAAAGAAACCACACTAATATTTCAGTACAAACCGAAGATTACAAAACCAATGAACCGAGCAAAGTAGCAAATTCCTACTACTTTACTAACACGGCTCAAAATAAACTAAATATGTAAATAAGTACATCGTCTGATTCTTGTACTGTAGGATTTCCTACGCTTAATTCATTTTATATTAAGCAAGTTACGGCACAGGAAATTCTGGATGAGATTGTAAAACTTAAGAATAACTCATGCGGCGTCGACAACGTACCTCCTAAGTCTTTGAAACACGCGGGTGAAATAATTGCTAAACCTTTATCTCAAATCAGTCATTCAATACTGGATGTTTTCCTAAACAACTTAAAGTAGCCAGAGTTATCACTATATTTAAAGAAGGTGATCCTCTAAATATGGAAAACCATACACCAATTAGTGTATTAAGTTAAAAATTATTATTAATTTTATTAAATACATAAATACAAAGTTTACCTCGAGTAGGATTTGAACCTACGACCTGTACTTTGCTAGAGTACCGCGCTAACCAACTGCGCTATTGAGATTCAAGCCCCAATCTATGTAAATTTTGTGTTTATATATGTAGAACTGATGTAAATTCTAAATAGAATGAGATTACAAATTACTTACATTAATGGAATGTGTGCATAACAAAAACATAATAATTTAGTGTATTAAGTTGTTTTTCGAAAATTCATGAACAGGTTGCCGTAAAACGATTAAAAAGCTTTTTGTGTAAGTGCAATATAATAAGTAATGTGCAGTTCGGATTTCGGGAGAATTTAGGTACTCAAGATGCTACTTTTCACTTCGTCCAATCACTTCATGAAGGTCTGGAGATCGGCCTGGAAACTGCTGGACTTTTTTTGACTTTAGCTGTGCTTTCGACACCGCCCATCCTGAATTTGTAAGAAACAAACTTAATACTATAAGAATTAGAGGCGTAATGTCACGTTGGATCTTATTTATCTAACAGAACACTTATTGTTAATGCAAATGGAGCTCAGTAAAAAAAAAGTGAAATTAAATTAGGTGTCCTGCAAGGCTCTGTGCTAGGACCGCTGATATTTATCTTATTTATTAATGACCTGACACAACATATTTTAATTGATCATATTGTAATGTACGCTGACGATATATCAATGATAATCTCGGTAAAGAATCAAGCAGAACTAGCGGTTCGGATACATAACATTATAAGTGATTTTTGAACGTTGTGTTCAAGGAATCATCTTACTCTTAATCGCTCTAAGACGTCTTGTGTATACTTCTCAAGTAAAAAAGTATTAAAGCACTCTTGCGCTACTCAAATAAACAGTTTAAATGTGCATCTAAGTAACATGTCACAATTTTTGGGAGTAACAGTGGATAAGTCTTTATCATGGAGCTATCAACTTGACCATGTCTGTGCCACAATCAATAGTGCTTGCTATGCAATGAATAGACTTAAATCGATCATAAGTGTTGAATCTCTGATAAATGGGTAGTATGCATTAGCGTACTCATTTTTAAGCTATAATATTGTTTCATAGGGGCAAGCGTCTAATATACGCAGAGTGTTTATATCAGAAAAGAGACTAATTAGAATAATGTTTAATATACCACCTAAAAGCTCTTGTCGTTATTTTTTCATCAAACATGAATTAATAACGTTACCTTCAATATATGTATGTCGGAAGTTGTTGGACGAATAATGTGTTATCAGGCACACATGGTTTACCTACGTTCTACCCGGGTTATTTGAAGCTATTATTTTTGTGCTATTGTTCGTCGGTTAGTAGTAACGTTTGAAATACGAATAGTGTTAATTTTGGTATGTTACTAATTTTTGAAGTAAAATCGCGCTTAAGCGGGTTGTTATTATGTAGTTTGGTAAATTTGTTTTGCATAAATGAAGTACATCACAATGCAAACACAGCTTATTCAGTTTGACAAAAGGTCGCTGCAATAAATTTTGTGTATACAAAAGGCAGAGGGCGCTGTGTAAATAAATTAATGTTTATGTTGATAAATTCAGATGAAGCAATTATTAAATCAACAGCGTACATAAGTTAAAAGAGTCGGTTGGTGGAAATTGACGATAGACACATTGCCGAGTTCTGCAGGGCCTTGTCCGCAGAAAGATACTGAAGAGTTATTGGTATCCTCCGATCAATTAACAAGAACGCCTTTACCTCAGTGAGATGGAAAGAAGAAACTTAGATTAAAAGATTTTCTGCGAGTTGTATTTCTATACTTGATTAAGCAGATTAATACGCTTTCTTTTGCGTATGCATGTCTGCTGTGAGATTTTTTCTCATCTGTACTCCATTTTGATAAATTGACGACGTTTTGGAACAATCACATCTACCATTTTCAAGTCACTTTACTTCTGATTCTCGTGTCTTTTTTGCTGGTTGCTTGTTAATATATCTTTCACTTTCACTTTCTCTTTTGTTGTTGATTCTCCATTATTATAGTGGTAATTTCCTTCAATATCCTTCAAATATCCGGTAGCCTTTGTGTATCGACTCTTTTATTTAAGTTTCCTGGACGTTTTTCAATTTCTCTTATTATTTGATGTGTTTTGTTTTATAGGTTGGCTATGATTTTTGTGTTTTCAAAATCAATTACATGTGACGTACCAATTACATGTTGTGTGAGTGATGACGTGGGTTAGTTCTTTTGAAACGCGTTCAGGTGCTCCTCTGTTCTCACGCTTATGCGTTAAAATTAATAAAAAAATAAGAGAACCAGAAGATAAAGACAAGGAAGAACTTGTACGTGTTTACCATATATAAAAGGCACCATCGAAAGGATAAGTAAGATGTTAAAAAAAAGCAGCATTGCAACGATTTTCACCACCAGAAAAATCGGAAATATTTTACAAAACCCGAAAACAAGAATAGAATTACAACAACAAGGATTGTACAAGATGCCATGCGGATATTGTCCACAAACGAATACACGCATCAATATGAAAAGATAGGCGCACCGAAACTGGCAGAACATGTAAGCAGTACATAATTGAAATTGAGAAACACCCAGGAAACTTAAATAAAGGAGACGATACACAAAGGCTACAGGATACTTGGAAGACAATTCTAAAGAAAATTACCACCAGACGAATGGAGGAATTAACAACAAAAAAGAAAGCGACAAAATAGACAGTAAAAGTGAGGGATATACAAATACCAGCGACGAGCACCAGATTAGTATCACGTGAACCAGAAGTAAAGTGACTAGAAAATACTAGATGCAATTCTACCGAAACGTCGTCAATTCATCAAACTGGATTATGTAGCAACACGCGCGCGTGCGCCTGTGTGCTGTGTTCGTGTTAATGAACTTGAGCGTATTATTTTGTTACTGTATGTACGATTAAATGTAATTTATGCCTTATCTCACAGTATTAACAGTATTTGCAATTCGTTTAAATTTAGAAGAGAAAATATCTTCGATTATTTTAAAAGTAAATTTTGAGTTACAGGACCTTGCAGTGACCATGATTTAAGCTTTGCTGTTTATGATTTTGAGGGAAGCTTGTAACGTTAACAATTCAAGGGAGATTTCACTGTTGGATTGTTTTGCTAGTTATTTTTTTCAAGGTACAGTATTTCACTGATAAGAATTAAGGTAAAGTAGAATTAAAGTAAATAAGGTTGATGGCCGATCAGCTGGTTGGTTAGCACATCATTCTGTTTTAATTATGCGCGAATATTTTGAAGCTTTACAGGAAGCGCCGGACCAAGGCCTTTATTCTACCAGTGTTTGGTTTGAACTTTGCTGTAGAATACTGCATTTTCGTGCTTAGATATTTTCAATTATAAACAAACTGGCGTCCTTTGATTCATGAATTTCTTCTGTTTTGACTTATGCTTTACGAACTATCCTACACGTAAATTTATATCACGCCCACACCTATCCATTGAGCTTCTTGCCCCACTCCCTTATCTGTTATATCAGATTCTACTGCCAGATTCTCCCGTAACATAAATCACTCCCGATGAGTATGTTTAGTAGTAACAAAAACTGTTATTGGCAAAACGATTTTAGAGTGTGTTCACAAAAATTAACCAGTGTGAAAAAATGATGAAAATCATTATTGGTTAATTTTCGTATCCTAGAGATAATTTGTTACGCGCTAAATTCGCTTACTAAAATAAACGGGCGGTCGGCAGAACTCGGCATGAAAAATTTATTCTTACTCCTAAACAAATTTCTAAGTAAAAAACATGTCACAGCCGCAACTACGCTCGAAATTTTTCGAAAAACTCGGTAATATACTAACGCAACTTCAAACACAAAGTTCGTATTATTTACTTTAAATCATAAACGGTACGTTAATATTTGTTTAGATTATTAGATTTATTTCAATCAACAATAATGAATAAATTGTCGCTTACCACAAAAGTCTAAAATAGCCACAACTCTTCTTAATCTGGGCATCAATAGCAAATAATTTCATGAATAGAACTATAGAACCAAATTTTGAAATGCTCTGTAATATAAATAATAATTAGCATACTTCCCGAATCCTTAATCATTTGCCCCTCGTATACAATCAACATTTGTTAGCTCTGTATAAAAAATTTATTTTTTTGCAAAAGGATTATTTTAAACTGACTGTAAATATTTAAATCTGATATCAAGTATATGAAATACCGTAGCTAAAATGCTATTTAAGCCTTTAAACATCAAATTCAAGAAACATTTTGTATTTCAACCTTAAAAAATTATTTCCTTCATTTACAAAACAAAAAAAAAAGATATAGGACTACATTTACACAATTAAGTTGTTGACTTTCAAATATTAATCAAATGGTTTACATAAAGCAAAAGTGAGGTAGTGGTATATTAGCAATCGTGTACGTGATAATAATAATCAAACAAAATTCAATAACTTTTGAGGGAGAGCTTGTCAATATTTTATTTATTTCAACGAATTAAATTTGCAAATACTGTAATGCATTAAACTCCTCTATTGACATCAGAACAATAATTCATAATTATTTGAAACAAGGCAATCTCCTGAGAAACAACAATTATTGGAGATCAACGACATTAAACCAAGAAAAACCTTGTACACATATATGGAAAACACTATCCCATCTAGGCCTGCTCTATTTAAAGTTCAACTTGAAGTCTATACAAAAAAAAATTGTACTTGAATATCAAATGGTTTTAATATAAATTACTAATTAGCTTTTAAACAACTGAAATAACAGCTTTCAATAAATAAGTCACGTAAACGAGACGTCTTTTGTTCCAGAAAATTAGGACGTGCTAAGTATCCTCAAGCACATAACTTCCTTCCCGTAATCTTATAGAACTCAACACAGTATACGATTCTTCCGTCGCACTGAATAATACTTTTGATATTGTATTTAAATCCAACCATAGAAAAAGTCAATTAGTTCCGCATCCCCTTTTAAATTGACTTAGTTGTCATAATTTAATATTTTTTTAATCTTCATTCATAATTTAAGTTTTCTTTTTAATTTTACACCACTTTAGGTTTAAATGATATCGTTAATGGAATTAAATGATACGTTAAAAAATCGGTGGCGTTTTAGGGGTCACGTTTCGTAAAATATAGAATTCCTTTATGAGACTAAAAATATGCGTTACATATACGACGAAATATGCTATCGTTCTAAAATATACTATCAAAATTCCAATTAAATGTATTTCTTATTTATTTCAGCAACCATATATCAGCCGAAGTGACGTTTGCACGAATGGAATCTACAAATACGGTAAACCAGTTATACTTATGCCTAATGTAAACTGAATTTTAATAATCATGATTCGACAAGGCAAAGTATAAGATAACAACTTCAAATAAAGGCGACTTTTATATGACTCCTCCACATGAGAGCATTTGCATCAACAATCAAAATATCACACAAATAATTTAACGAATTACTAGAATAAAGCACTGTGAGAATTGTATCTACTACTTTGGAATTGATCAACATCGCATTGCTATACGGGTGCGCCCTAGCTGCTTCTTGCTTCGTGACCATTTTTAGTTTCTGCAGTAAGATTGCTAATAATAGTGATATATGGTCGCTAAAGATACTTAGAATAGAACCACAAATATATAGGGGTGGTGCGTGGTGTGCGACACACTTTTGCTATAAACAATAGTTCATAGTACCGGCTTCGTAAATATTGAAGGAGACAGGAGCAAGCTATTCGTTGGTGTTTTTTTTTAAATTAAATAGGTTAAATTAATTAATTAAACATAAAGGCAATGCCCGAGCGTGTCCAGGAGTTCTTGTCGAACTGAACTTAATACGTATTCAATAATAAGTGACTAAACAACTAAGTAAAGTAGTTTATTTTTTTACTATAAAACTAAGCAGGAACTTGAGGTAATAAGCCCTAACCGTTGTAGCTGTTTGTACTAATCCACTGCATGTATTAATGTAATCTCAGAGTGGTAACATAATGAGCATTAAATGGCTAGATTTGATAACAGACGTTCTATTTCACGACAGTAATGACCATATCCAAGTGACAAGGAGATATCCCCGGGCAGGAGATTACAAAGTCTGGGTCCGCATCGGGACGCGTGTTTCTCAGCTAAGCAGGTTTGACTGCGGGGTTCATTCAAGGGAGTACGCAGTTGTCTGAGAGTGCCGTAGTTGTGGGCTGGGGCCACAGGGAAGTCATGCTGGTGCATATGTCTGAATTGTAATATATTTAGTTAAATAGGTTGGAAATGCTTAACATTCGAATGTATATATATATATATATATATATATATATATATATATATATATATATATATATACAAAAGTGCGTAGGATACCCGAGGGTTTTTTCTTCAAACAAGTCTCTTATACACGAGGTCTAGCGGTTCCAACACAGTCTGTCCCCATCCTACAATCCCATAGTCAACAACGACCTCACCTACGCCAGTAATAACATTATCACCTGCTCCTCAGACAGAACAGACCTCAGCTGCACAAATTTGTATATCATTCTTCTAAGTCTGCAGCACAGGTAACAGATATGGCAGTCCCACCACAGGCTTCAACCATAATACCCAAGTACTTGACGTTATTGACCAGTCGAATTTGATGGCATTGGCAAGCATGCCCAGGCAACCCATTTTATGAATCCTTAAATAATCACTTTCCGGAGGCTACCCAACAAAAGTTAGTCAAAATGGAAATGCCACAGTCTTACCAACATTTAAGCTAGTTGAAATCAATCCAGTTTTTTATAGCTAATGCATTATGAAAAAATTGTTCCCAAGAGGAACCAGAAAAAATTGCTACAGTGTTATCAGCAAAGGAGAAAAGTTTACAGTCTGCAATGGTTACATTTAGCAAGTTATTAATATAAATTGGAAACAACACAGGGCCCAGCAATGAGCCTTGTGGCACTCCCGTCTCCACAATCATATCTGCGCTCTCACTTTCACCAATCTTAGCTACCTGGGTCCTCCCCTTCCAGTATGACAGCAAGAATTTATTTGCAATCCCTCTTATTCCAATATTTTCCATTTTTTATAGCCAAAGGTCATGGTCAATAGAGTCAAAAGCTCTTTCCAGATCAAGAAATACGCCAACGCATGTCGTTCCGTTATCCGGACAGTCTAGAACTGAACGCGTGACCTTGAAAATAGCACCGGTCGTGTTTTTTCTATTGCGAAAACCAAATTGGGTCTCAGAAGGTATTTTATGTTTATCCAAAAAATCGACTAATCTACTCTTGACACACTTTTCCATGACCATAGCTACACTTTAAAGGAGGTAGATGCGTTGTTAGTTACCGAGAACTGATTTGTCATTGGCTTTGTGCAGTGAAACCACAGTTGCTTCTTTGAGCTGTTGAGGAAGATTTTCCTGTTGGAAACAAAGGTTTATTATATGAGACAGCGGAACAGCCAGAACCTTAGAGTTAGCACTTAACAATTTGGATGACAACCCATCTAATCCCGGGTAAAGATTCTTTTTTAATTTATCAATGAGTTTAGTTATTTGTGTCTCACATACTGGCCTAAGGAAAAATAAGTTTGAGCAGTTATTTGTTTTTGTATATTTATCAGGTCTAGTAGTTGCGGAACAATCAGTTATTTTATTGATTGTGTTCCACAATTGCCTTAGATTGTTGCCGTATTCGATAATTGTTTTACGATAATTGATTTATTTTGCTATCCTAATTGCTTGTCCCACATTAAAAGGCTGTTTCCGCACTTTTACGGTCAACTTTTGTGATTATATTATCAGTGGAATCACTTTGTATTGCTATTGTTATATCGGTTTTATATTCCTAATGCTACTAAAATATACATTTGCATATTGAGGTTGAAACCATTTTCTTGTAATTGTATGAATTTGTGTTTTTTTTTAGTGTAAGGGATGTAAGAAACAAAATTAATTCCTATGTTTTGACAACTGCTGAAATACAATATTTTTTGAATGATGATCTTATGATTTCAAACTTTAGAGTAAAATACTAACACGCAATCTATAAGAAATAATAAATTATGGATCACTGCCTAGTCGTACAATTCTTGACTTAATGTAACGTTTAATTATAATTCATGATATTCATAACATTATAACTGGGCCAAATTATAACATTAAAACAAAAGCGATGATGTAATAAATAAAACGCCACTGCCGTTGGCTCAATCGGTAAATTAAGATAAGGGAGAGTTCTAATATACTGAGTTTAATTAACATACCTGAAATACTGCATGCTTCCCATCTGCTTAATTATTTTCACTTATACTTAATTAATAAGAAAAATATGTAATGTAAATAAAAACAATAAAATGATACCTCGAGCGCCAAGCTATTTTTAAATATACGTTATTGGAACAGCTATACCAAGTTTGTTAATAATAATACAACATTAATCAAAATGAAAATAAAATTACAAGACACACTAACGTTTATTTAATAATCAATTGTAATGGAAAAGGTCTTAAATCTATTCGCTAATTACTAAAAAATCATACCTTTGAACAGTTCTGTATATATTTTATTACCGCTGGTGACACATGAAACGGAACGGTCACCTAGATGAAATTATTATAGCATCATTGTGGTGCAATCTCCAGATCTAAGGTTACCAGCCACACCCCACTGGAATTATCTTGATAATTTATTCTTAATAATTCGAATCCATAATAATTAATGCATTACTTTGAAGTTTTTAGTATGTAAAAAAATTGCGATTTATGATGTAAACCAAGTAAAATAAGGTAATTAATAAAAGTGGTACTTTAAAAGTAAAAATTAAAAATTAATTCCATTACAATTAAAAAATATATGCATTATTAAAGTATGCAAAAGGTGTAAACGTATAAAATATAAAAGTGTAATAGTAAGTAAGTGAGTAAAAACTAAAAAGTAAAAAAAAAATAAGTGCCTAAAAAAAGCAAAGGCTTAAGTTTTAACTATAATGAGAAAAAAAATAACTTACCATCTACCGATGGCACTTTACACTAAAATTTAGGGAAAATTCCCCACAACTACATGCTTCATGCTGTTACATTTAGCAGCAAGTGAATTGAAAAAGAAAAAAGGCTAGTTATTACGCATTCCGCGGCTTTTAAATGATCAGAATACCATTCCTAAGGAAAGGGAAATATAAATCTTTATGAAATGTATTCACTTAAAAAATATGTACTATTAAGATATGCAATTTAAGTTGCCTACCTCATACAAAACTTAAAAACTTGTCTTATATTTACTAATAAATGAATAAAAGATCTAAAATTAAAGTATTATTTAATACAACACAAAAAAAAAGGGTTGTTACATATTGACACTGTATTCATATCTAAATTGCGTACAATAACGATCACCCTTAAACGTTGCAGGTTTCAGCAATGGTCAGTATGGTCTATGATCAATGGGATTACGAAGTTCTGAGAGATGTGAGTGTGTCATAAAAATGCTCAGTCGGCGAGGCTGTAGCTTCTTTCTATCATTCTTAATAAAATTCTTAGATGTAAAGTAGCCCCCACTAGCTTTATTAATAAATACAATACGGCTTAAACTAGGAAGCGATAACATTCAAAACCTCCCACATCTTTCCTTGCTTTTGTTACTACTAACATTTGTTGCATTTATTAATACAAACCAAAATGGCAGAAAATCTTAAAATTGATTAAGGTACCCCGTCACCTTTTTTTTTTTTGATAATATTACAAGGGAATGTAAGTTGTAATTGCTATGAATGGGTAGCGTAAGTGAATTAACGATGTGTTGATATTACATTAAAGTGTAGAAGAAAACTATGTATCAATTTTTACTTATACAAATGATTTAGAACTTTACAATGGAAAATTTTATGAACAATTCAAGGGCAAACAGCATTGAAACTTTTTGCGCATATGTGGGTTTTTCATAAAAAATTGACACCCACGACATTCAACCGTTTGAGATTGGTCGGTTTTTTATTTACCGAGTAATCTTTTGGTGACGTGAGCAAGATGTTCGTGAATGTCTATAATAGAGTGAGACTGGTAGAGTAGAAAGGACTTATGATTGCGAATCATTAGAAATTTTAAATTATTATTTAACTTATAATAATTTAGCATTAGTCAAGTCGCTTTGGTATGTGTGAATCCTTTCGATTTTGCAGGTTCACATTCCATTAATATAGGTAATTTAACTGTAATCTCATTATATTTAGAATTTATTTCAGTTCTACCAGCATAAAGACAAAATTTACATCGATTGGGGCTTGTATCTCAATATCTCAGTTGGTTAGAGCGCTACTCTAGCAAAGTACGTGCCGTAGGTTCAAATCCTACTCAAGGTAAACTTTTTATGTACGTATTTAATAGAATTAATAAAAATCCTTGGATATTTTGTTTACGTGTAAAGTTATATAGAGGACTGCACAGGTTAAGAATAATAAAGCTTTTCATATATTGGCTATGTTCATAACGATTGGTCTGAGAATTATTCATTTTGTGACAGAACGACTAAAAAATGTAATTGCTTATATTTCACTAGTCTCATTCAATATATACTCTGTTCCGTCCTGTTTTACATTAGAGCAGGCCATGATATTTTGTTCTGTAGTGATATTCCCATTTGTCAAAATGACAAGCGGTCAATTTGACGTCGTCCTGTCAAAAGTAATCGTATTCTGTTACCTACTTAAGTAACGCATAAAATGGAACACACTATACAGTATTGGCCTGAATTGCAAATTCCTGTTATCACAACATTCGTCACTATTTAATTTATTTTTATGTATGCAGATAAAAATAAAGTTTCCGATTTGAGTACTTGAAAACGTAAGGTAACGTAATGATTAAAATTGCAAACAGAAATATATAATTCATAAAGAGCACACTGAGCGTTACGTTTGTTTCAATTTTAAGATAGGAGTTAATGATTTTGTTGTTCACAATTAATAGACTCTATTATTATTTTTCCAAATTGGGCGATATTTATGTATTTCGGAATTTTGATGACAATTATAAACATTACTTCATATATGTACGAGAGTAAATTCGAAAGTAATCAGACAACGTCTTACTACTTTAATTTTATAACCATACAGGGTGCGGCCAATAATTTTCCACTAACTTGTATGCTTCAGAATTTCCTTCAGCTTTGGGCGGCTTTGTTCTCAATTATATTTAAAGACTTTCAAAAGTAAAGTATGTGTTTATGTTTTAGATTAAGCTAAAAACGTATTGTTATTGGGGCGAAATTAAATATACTCTTTTAAAGTGAAAGTCTCTTGACACGGTGGATAATTGAGATTAAATTGTGTATGATACTATCGAATAGGGTACAATTCTATATTCCACAGTCAGATAGGATTTTTTAATTTCAGCCCTTTTACTTCTTATATCAAACCTGTCTATCTCCATTGCAGTTAGCTTGGTTTCCCACTTAACTTGGTAAGACTTGAAGAAACCAAGCAGGGTTTGATCGTGTAACAGTAATCAATTATACGTTATGCTTAAGAGTTAGCTTTTATTTATGCTTTAAACATAGGATTTATATACTCTGTCTTGTTTATAAGTAAATATTAGATAATTTTGCATGAAGTATGACAAATAATTGTGCGCACTTTGGTAAAGTGCACTGATATTCGTGCACAGTTCGTTAAACATTGATCCCACAGTATATAAATTGCTTGAATTTGGAATACGTTAGTTCTCATTCTCTGTACAGGTTGTCCCATTTTGGTTGTCCTCGCAGGGTATCTCAGTTATTAGCAAAGATACAGAGATGCGGTTTTCGCGAACGTTGCCTACTTTTTTGTGAAACGAAAGATGACACAATCATAATTACTCTAGCTCTTCTCATTTTTGAGATACAGGGCGTTTTGAAAAGTTGCATTTTGAGACAGCCCCGTATCTCAGCTATACGATAACTTATAGAAAAGTGAAAAGTGTTCTTTATATAATTTTTCCGTAGAATGCAGTGCTGTTTTCAGAATGAGTATACGGGTCAGGTCAAAAGTTATCGGGATCAACTTCATTTTTTAAATGGGACACCTGTCTATTTTCTCATAATTAAATTTTCCTTGTTCTAAGCATTTCAAATATGTATAGCATTCATCATTTTTTATACAAATAGCGCAGTATTTCAAATTATTAACTGGATTTGTTAGTGGCCTTTGGTACTGCAATTGTTTTACCATGGCAACTTTTTTTTGACATTTGTCAACATTTGCAAATTTGTTGATTGTTGAGATCCTTATTGTTAGTAAAGTTTTCAATATTCTTTTCGTTATTTTGAATTTTTACAAAGTTTCAAACCATGGCGAATAATTTAGGGTACGAGAACTATGAGAAATTAGATATGATTGGGGTTTATTACCAAACAAATTTTAATGCAGAGCAAGTGAAGGAAATATATTTTGAAAGGTATTTATATTTACTGGAATGTTAGTCATCATTTGAGTTAAATAAAATGTGAATATTATAGATTTCCGGAAAGAAGGCAACCGTGTAAAAAAACATTCATTAGGTTAAACCAAAATTTGGAAAATCACGGATCGTTTGAAAGGCCACGCGCCAAAACATATAGAAAAGAAAACGAAGAAAATAATCTTTTGCCGAAATTTGTATCTTCTTCAATGACATATAATTACATAATGATGGTTTTCTATATTAGGCACAAAAAAAAACAATAGAAGATTACGAATTCAAAGCCTACTAAGAAATTCAGTTAATAATACAAAATACCACGCTATTTATCAAAATAAGTGATAATTGTTATATATATTTGAAGTGCTTAGAACAAGAGAAATTTAATTATGAGAAAATAGACAGGGTGTCCCATTTAAAAAATGAAGTTGATCCCGATAACTTTTGACCTGACCCGTATACTAATTCTGAAAACAGCACTGCATTCTACGGAAAAATTATATAAAGAACACTTTTCACTTTTTCTATAAGTTATCGTATAGCTGAGATACGGGGCTGTCTCAAATGCAACTTTTTCAAAACGCCCTGTATCTCAAAAATGAGAAGAGCTAGAGTAATTATGTTTGAGTCATCTTTCGTTTCACAAAAAAGTAGCCAACGTTCGCGAAAACCGCATCTCTGTATCTTTGCTAATAACTGAGATACCCTGCGAGGACAACCAAAATAGGACAACCTGTACTCACTCATTTTTCCTCGATCATAATTATTATTTACATAAAAGAGGAATAACAATGGTTAAAGTTGTGTTTTAGTTTTTTAGGATTAGCCAATACATTTCAACATTTAAACACAATTATCTTTAGGCATGGAGATTTACATGAAATATAACTAAGTAAGAAAAAACCCTGTAATTAATTTACTCTCTAACAATTCTTTATTAATTAAGTCAATATACAGTTTTCGTTGAAGTGTAAATACATTAAGTGCAACTTATAATTGAAATAATTAGCAAGTATTTAATTAAAAAATGTAAATAAAATATATGAATATTCACCGAAAACGAATTTACCCCAACACAGCACAATCGATATACATAAAATTTTCAATTTTCTGCTGATTTACAATGGAAAATAGTGTGAAAATGAAATTATTAACAAATTGAATTGCACTTCTCTCCAAACGAGGTTTATTGGGTTGGAATTTTTTTTTATATATAAAGGAATAAAGCATCTAAAAATTTCGAAATGCCAAATACGAGTAACTAAATATAGTTTCCTTATTTACCAAAAATCAACAAATTTAATTATGGTCTGTAACTGTATTAAACGTTTATATAATATAAACGAGGCAATAAAAAATTGAAATTATATGTTATAGATGGAAAAAGGAAAATGCGTTGTCAGCTATAAACGTATAATCCAATAAAAATAGAATTTAGTATCATAACTTAATTTTATTTATCTATTATTATATAACACCGACATTTTCAAAAATGAATTAATATTTCTGATTATACTCGTTGCCAAACTATTCCATTGAGTAGGTGGAAGTAATTTAGTGCGCTATATTACTTCATATATAACTTCATATAACACAAATATTATTTTTAAATAACTGTAAAGGAAACTATCCGGCTCCACTATAATTGCATGTTTTTGTAACCGTTATGAAAATTTAGTTATAAAAGGTACCATATTTCGCTGTCTCAGGCTATATTATTTTATTAGGAAATTTGGAAATAATTGAATCCGCTTAAAAATAACACGAGATAAAATATTTGGGTCTGTCAATCGAAAAAATTTCCCACCTACGATTATTTGAGCCAATTCAATCAAAATCGAACAAATGAAATGAAATCAAAGAAATTATTTTCATAGATTTATAAGATTTATATGTAATTCTCTTATAATTGTTTTAACACAACTGTTTATTGAATTTAAAAAATATATCTCCGTCCAGATTCGAACTAGTATTGTCCCGATATAATAGAAGGGTTAAGGTGAACGTAACCCTATCGCACCGAGCTAGCGAAAGAGTAAAAACAGACTTCCTTCATAATTGGTACTAAACGATAGCTGAATGGACATTAATTCAACTTTTTTAATGAATGCGTGATATATAATCTGAACCGAATTCATGTGTATTCCAAATTGACGAATCATACGCTACAGTGACGACTCGCGCGTGTTACACTTTTCACATTGATTTAACGTAACCTTCTTAATATTATTTGTAACCCTGACCCTGCCTTCCATTAAAGATCACGTTTCGAATTATCTTAGCCCAAAGGAAATTCACATTTAACCCTCTTAAACCTTGTAACTCAAATACCATGGATCACTTAGATATTAAACATTTACGCGAAATTTAAATGAAATTACTTTCAAGTTTCTGAAACATCGCGTCCGAAAAATTCAACACGCACGCAACAAACAAACAAACAAACAAACAAACAAACAAATCAATTAATTGATCAATCTCAAACAAATCACGTTCGATCATCAGATAAAACTCAATCAATCAACCGAAATTATGTCTTACAGTTTGCGGAAACCAAATTACAGTTCAATCTGAATGCATTAAAGTGTAATTAAATATGACGTGAAATAATAAATAATTTCTACCCTAATGCAATGATGCTTTATGTATAGGCAGGCCCTCTAAACAGCCACCACCTATACATTCGGAACATATCTGATTTATTTACATACACACACAAAAATTGTTTCATTGTAACGTGTTCATTAACAGTTGTAAAACCCATTAAAAAGTAATAATTACTTATATATATATATATATATATATATATATATATATATATATATATATATATAACAGAGTTAAATTAAAATAACATGTTTTTAAGAATATCAAGTTGATATAACGGAAATAAAAGGCAAAAGGTTTTAATGGTTTATTATTATACATGAATTAACAATAACTACAAGTTTAAAAACCGTGCGTACATACTATTTTGTAGAGTTGATCTTCTAAATCATCCTGCGTAATAATAAATTTTAAAAATCTTTATCGGCATTTTGTTAGCAATATCAGGTAGAAAACATATATTAAAAATAATACGCTTACCTTTAGAAGTTTTTCCTTCAACTGTACAATATGTTAAACTGAATTTTTTATACAACGTGTCTCACTAAAACACGCTTTGTGAGTGGCTATAAACAGCCCATTACATACCTGTCATTAACTATTTAGAAAGTAATACAGAAAAACCTGAATGCGTATTTAACAAGCATGTTGTACTTACAAAAAATTTTACATTCAAAAACACAAATATTTTAAAATTTTGCTAACGCGGAAACTAATTTTTAAATAATTGAATCTTCAG